>JAACNH010001006.1:0-111958 GCA_019447015.1 Hymenochirus boettgeri | reverse complement strand
ATAATAGGATCTTATTACATCCCCCAAACCCTCTGATAGTATAATATGAACTTATTACACACCCCAAACCCTCTGATAGTATAATAGGATATTATTACATCCCCCCAAACCCTCTGATTGTATAATAGGATCTTATTACACCCCCCAAACTCTCTGATAGTATAATAGGATCTTATTACATCGCCCAAACCCTCTGATAGTAGAATAGGATCTTATTACACACCCCCAACCCCTCTGATAGTATAATAGGATCATATTACATCCCCCAAAGCCTCTGATATTATAATAGGATCTTATTACATCCCCCCAAACCCACTGATAGTATAATAGGATCTTATTACACCCCCCAAACCCTCTGATAAGATAATAGGATCTTATTACATCCCCCAAACCCTCTGATAGTTTAATAGGATCTTATTACCCCCCCAAACCCTCTGATAGTATAATAGGATCTTATTACATCCCCCCCAAACCCTCTGATAGTATAATAGGATCTTATTACACCCCCCCAAACCCTCTGATAGTATAATAGGATCTTATTACATCCCCCAAACCCTCTGATAGGATAATAGGATCTTATTACATCCCCCCAAACCCTCTGATAGTATAATAGGATCTTATTACCTCCCCCAAACCCTCTGATAGGATAATAGGATCTTATGTACACATGTACAATTGCAGGGGACAGAACAGCGACACACAATGTGTACAATTGTCAGTTTTCGTCCGCCATTTTGTGCCGTGTGTGGGCGATATGTTTTACAAAATGGCCGTTCACTTGGGTCACGATGATCCGGCAGGCAAAGATAATGTTCATTCACATAGCACCACAATCACGTGTGTATGAACCTTTGCTAGCTACTAAACCCTTTGATTGGGTCATGTTTTGAGGCCTGGGATTCCAGTTCTCAGCATATGTCACATTCCTTCTCTGTATATTTATATTATACATATGGGTGGGAGCTGCCATATTGTTTCCCTTAGACAGTACAGTATGAGGGTATAGCTTATTGTATGTACAGAACATTCCTTCTCTGTATATTTATACATATGGGTGGGATCTGCCATATTGTTTCCCTTAGACGGTACAGTATGAGGGTATAGCTTATTGTGTGTACAGAACATTCCTTCTCTGTATATTTATTCGTATGGGTGGGAGCTGCCATATTATTTCCCTTAGACAGTACAGTATGAGGGTATAGCTTATTGTGTGTACAGAACATTCCTTCTCTGTATATTTATACGTATGGGTGGGAGCTGCCATATTGTTTCCCTTAGAAAGTACAGTATGAGGGTATAGATTATTGTGTGTACAGAACATTCCTTCTCTGTATATTTATACATATGGGTGGGAGCTGCCATATTGTTTCCCTTAGACAGTACAGTATGAGGGTATAGCTTATTGTGTGTACAGAACATTCCTTCTCTGTATATTTATATTTATACATATTGGTGGGAGCTGCCATATTATACACAGTATAAGTACAGCCTATCGGCTGATTGTTTAGTGCACTAAAAACGAACCCACATGGCAGCTCCCTGCCCCTCTGTGCTTGGTGACTCAGTGTCACTATTTCACCATGTTACCGGATTCCTGTCTGTGAAATCAGTCTGGTTTCCTTACCAGGTTTTGTTTATTATTTTTTAAAGGGCCCACAACCTCCCTCCCAAACCCAGAATATCCAGAGATTGGGTGTGGGGGAGGTCAAAAGAGAATGGGTGGGGGTTGATTGTTTGTAGCCAATCAAAGACAGAGGTGAACTGGGATTATATCTCTATACAGCTGATTTGTCACTACAGTGGAGACTTTTTGGCCCGTCTGTGATTTTATAGGCTGCAGGTCACATGTCTGGGTGACTTTAAATGTCCATTTAAACCTCCAGCTGATATGTCTATTTATAGAGAGGATCTCCTTCCTGTGTTTAATCTAAGGCAATAGGTGGGGTCAGATTTAAATAACTTTACAGTGTCTTTATTTAGGGTTTAACTTGGCCTTTAAAACTTTTCCTTCCCTGTACTGGAATCTGGTTACCTGGTGAGGGCTTGGGTAATAATATAAGTGAAGGAGGAGACTGGTGATTGGTCAATGATCTCTTTGAATTCTTTAAGTGTCAAGAAATGCTGGGACTTGTAGTTCTGCTTATATCACTGGGATTTCTGGTACTAAATACAAAAACTACCATTTACCCAGATCGATTGCAGCTCTGGGTAACTAAGGCCCTTGATGTTGTGTAACTCTAATAAAATGCTCAGTACAGGTTAGTAATACAAATACAAACCCAAATAATTATCGCCAGTAAAAAAAATTTAAATACTGTGCCCATACGTAAATATCTTTGGTTATAGTGTTATACTATATCCTATATATTACAGAGCGTGCTCAAGTACAATATTAACGTTTGGTGTTGTGTGACTATAACAAGATAGCAATTCATTAAAACAAACACAAGTTTAAATAACTACCTCCAGGGTTCCAACCAGCAGTACAGGCAATCAAGTGCTTCCATATTAGATGTAGCCAAAGTCACACAAACATATTTATATTAATAAAGACTGTCCCAATATACAAGTCCAAATGTATATATAGTATCTCCTTGCTCTCCTCCATTTTATGTTGGTGTTGTGCTCTCCTGGCTGCTAACCACAAATAGCTTTGTACTGTGATTTGAAGATGATCAGAGCCGCACTCAAATAGCTTTTATTGGGTTACTTTGAGTGTGGATCTCATCATCTTCAAATCACAAGTCCAAATGTCTCTGCCCATATGTAAATATCTTTAGTAATAGTGTTATATTATGCCCCATATATTACAAAGTGTGCACAAGTACAAAATGTGTTTGGTGTTGTGAATCTATAGCAGGATAATTCAGTAATACAAACAAACGTTTAAATACATTAGTGAACATTTCTCCTGATATTTCTATAAATAGTCATTAAAACTTGCCATGTCCAGATAAACTAAACTGATAGACTCTTATCCAAAACAACCGAGTGCTATTATACAAACAAGTATATGTAATTTATACTGTAAGAGACAGTGAACTAGTAAGATATACTGTAAGACACAGTAAACAATCATGATGGAATAAACAATGCTTTTACTTGCAATAGATGTGCTGCTTTGATCTTGGCCGTTCGTTGCGGGTAGCGCTCGGTGTGGGAGATCGTGGATTTTGTGTGGAGCCCACACTAGAGATGTCCGAACTTCGCAAAATCCGGTCCGCTCGAAGATCCGCGAGCAGACCCATTAAAACCTATTAAAATGAAAGTTCGGCAAAATCCGTTCTTCGAAAATACGATGGGTTGCTCAATCCAAAAATGTGAAAAATCCGCGAAATTTTGAATTTACGAGGATTTCTCGTATTTTCCCGTATTTTCGAAAATACGAGAAATCCTCGTAATTTCTAAAAGTTCGTAAGGCGGAAAAAATCGGAAAATACGTGATATCCGCCGTTCGCGAACAAGCTAAATCCGCCGCGGATCCGGGTTCCGCGAACTGGTCCATCACTAGCCCACACAGGCAGATAACAACAAAAACAAGTGTGACACCTCTTTATTCTAATCTCCATGTCCTTTTCCCGCAATGAGGTTTGAGGGCGCATCAATTGGTCTGGTCTCTACCGGTCACGTTTTGTAGCCTGGTGAAGATATATCGATGATATTCTTGCCCTATGGTGGGGTGACATTGCTAACCTATTGGTTTCCTGCCAAGCGAATGGCATGCACCCCTCTATTAGCTTTGATATGGTGATGAAAGGTGGCCATACATATGTTCGATTTTACTTACGCGACCAAGCGCGCCCGCATCATTTGATTGATCCAGCCGGAACCGCCTTTCCCGTTCTTCTATGCGACCGACATGCGATCGCAAAATCCCATTCATTTTTCGATCGCATAGAAGAACGGGTGAGGCGGGTGACACTACCGATATTCGTTTTAAAGACATCCATAGCATTAAGAGTGAATGCTGATTCAATAATCGATTATATCAAAAGCCATTGATCGTAATCAGTTATGATATGCGATCCATAAAGTGACTGAGTAGCCAAGGGGACCCTCTATGTGCTGAGCTATTTGTGATCGCTGGTTATCTCACTAGCTGGGAATTCCATGTCTGTAGCCTGATAGGGACCTCCCAGCCCTATAGATAACCCCCCAATCCAACCCCCTGCACTTCACACTTTCTTATCATCTTGAAAAATCAATGGTAAAAGAACTGGGCAGGTGAATGTGTGTGACCCAGTTCTATCGGAACCGATCACCATTGACAGAATCTCACTGAATGCGGAGCTCCAGGAATTAATGGGAGGTCAGTTCTGTGGTTCTTTGGTTGAATATTCTGTGCTGGTAAAGTTGGCAATTATGCCTAATACAAAGGCTTGAATACGGTTATTATTATACGGTTATTATATGGTTATTATTATACGGTTATTCTTATATGGTTATTATACGGTTATTATATGGTTATTATACGGTTATCATTATACAGTTATTATTATACAGTTATCATTATACGGTTATTATATGGTTATTTATTATACGGTTATTCTTATATGGTTATTATTATATGGTTATTATTATAAGGTTATATGGTTATTATTATACAGTTATTATTATACAGTTATTATTATACAGTTATCATTATACGGTTATTTCTTATACGGTTATTATTATACAGCTATTATTATACGATTATCATTATACGGTTATTATATGGTTATTTCTTATACAGTTATTATTATACAGTTATCATTATATGGTTATTTATTATACGGTTATTATTATACGTTTATTATATGGTTATTATTATACAGTTATTATTACATGGTTATTATTATACAGTTATTATTATACAGTTATCATTATACAGTTATCATTATACGGTTATTATATGGTTATTTCTTATACGGTTATTATTATACGGTTATCATTATATAGTTATTATTGTATGGTTATTCTTATGCAGTTATTATATGGTTATTATATTGTTGTTGTTGTTATTATTATACAGTAGCTATTATTATATAGTTATTATTATATGCGTTTTATTGCTATGATATTAAAGTCCCACCGCAGACAAAAAATAAAATCATTGTAAGCATCGGCAGTGAAAGGGTTAATCTCTGTGCTGGAGAAATGTGCTGTCCAAGCAGCTTGCCCTTGTGTTACCTTTGTGTCATCTTGTCCCATTTAACCTTTTGACTGCCGCAGTGAGAGGTTCCTAATTAACCCTTTGCCGGCCTCCCTGAGGTTTTAATTAGTTTCTCTCCTTAGTTCTCCTTTAATCATCCCTCTGGTTTGTTTTACGCGTATCTTTCTTATTATGTTAATATCCCTGTCTGCCCTTCTCTGTCTCTTTCTGTCTTCCCTTCTCTGTCTCTTTCTGTCTGCCCTTCTCTGTCTCTCTCTGTCTGTCCTTCTCTGTCTCTTTCTGTCTGTCCTTCTCTGTCTCTTTCTGTCTGTCCTTCTCTGTCTCTTTCTGTCTGTTCTTCTGTCTCTTTCGTCTGTCCTCCTCTGTCTCTCTCTGTCGTCCTTCTCTGTCTCTTTCTGTCTGTCCTTCTCTGTCTCTTTCTGTCTGTCCTTCTCTGTCTCTTTCTGTCTGTCCTTCTCTGTCCTCTTCTTCTGTCTGTTCTTCTTCTGTCTCTTTCTTCTGTCTGTTCTTCTCTGTCTCTTTCTGTCTGTCCTCCTCTGTCTCTCTCTCTGCCTGCCCCACTCTGTCTCTCTCTGCTCTGCCCCACTCTGTCTCTCTCTGTCTTTCTCCTCTGTCTTTCTCTGCTTGCCTCACTCTGTCTCTCTCTCCTGCCCCACTTTGCTCTCTCTGCTGCCCCACTCTGTCTCTCTCTGCCTGCCCCACTCTGTCTCTCTCTGTCTGCCCCCTCTGTCTCTCCTGTCTGCCCCCTCTGTCTCTCTTTGTCTGCCCCTCTGTCCTCTCTGTCTGCCCCCTCTGTCTCTCTCTGTCTGCCCCCTCTGTCTCTCTCTGTCTGCCTCCTCTGTCTCTCCTGTCGCCCCTCTGTCTCTCTCTGTCTGCCCCCTCTGTCTCTCTCTGTCTGCCCCCTCTGTCCTCTTTCTGTCTGCCCCCTCTGTCTCTCTCTGTCTGCCCCCTCTGTCTGCCCTCTGTCTCTCTGTCTACCCCCTCCCTCTCTCTCACTGTCGCCCCCTTTGTCTGTCTCTCTCTCTCTCCTCACTGTCTGTCTTCCTCTGTCTCTTTCTGTCTGTCCTCCTCTGTCTCTCTCTCTCTGTCTCTCTCTGTCTGCCCCCTCTGTCTCTTTCTGTCTGCCCTTCTCTTCTCTCTCTTCTGCCCCTCTTTCTCTTTCTGCCTGCCCTTCTCTGTCTCTCTCTGTCTCTCTCTGTCTGCCCCCCTCTGTCTCTTTCTGCCTGCCCTTCTCTGTCTCTCTCTGTCTGCCCCCTCTGTCTCTCTCTGTCTGCCCCCTCTTTCTCGCTCTGTCTGCCCCCTCTGTCTCTCTCTGTCTGCCCCCTCTGTCTCTCTCTGTCTGCCCCCTCTGTCTCTCCTGTCTACCCCCCTCTCTCTCACTGTCTGCCCCCCTTTGTCTGTCTGTCTCTCTCTCTCTCTCTCTCTCTCTCTCTCTCTCTCTCCCCTCTGTCTCTTTCTGTCTGCCCTTCTCTGTCTCTCTCTGTCTGCCCCCCTCTGTCTATCTCTGTCTGCCCCCTCTGTCTCTCTCTGTCTCTCTCTGTCTCTCTCTGTCTCTGTTAATAAATAACTTTCAGGGTTTCTAATGTTCCTGTTTTCTTTTAATCTCCAGGTTCCCATGTCCTGTTCCAAGCTGGGTCTCCTCTCCGGTATGGTGTGTGTTAGCCCTCCTGCTCTGAATTTCATCCTGCCCTTGGATGCCACCATGGCCAACCCTCAAGCTAGATGTGCCAGGGAAGAACGAAAGCTGCCAGAGACAGGGCACCACACTGCCACTGCGGCACAGAAGCTTATGGGGGTAAGAGACCACTTATGGTAATGAGCATGGGTCCAAGTGTCCCATTGGGTAATTAGGTGAGGTATGCAAAGTGCAGGAGGAATAAGTGGGCGGTATTAGAGTTCATAGGTAGTAATAGGGTGAGTACGTGGTAACAGGAGGACATGGGGGTCTGTATTAGAGTATTATAGGGAGTAATAGGGTGGAGTACGTGGTAAGCAGGAGGATAAGGGGGTCTGTATGAGAGTATAGGGAGTACGTGGTGGGCAGGAGGATAGGGGTCTGTATGAGAGTATTATAGGGAGTACATGGTGTGCAGGAGGATAAGGGGGTCTGTATGAGATTATTATGGGAGTACATGGTGTGCAGGAGGATAAGGGGTCTGTATGAGAGTATTATAGGAGTAATAGGGTGGAGTACGTGGTAAGCAGGAGGATAGGGGGTCTGTATGAGAGTATTATAGGGAGTAATAGGGTGGAGTACGTGGTGTGTAGGAGGATAAGGGGGTCTGTATGAGAGTATTATAGGGATACTGGTGTGCAGGAGGATAAGCGGGTCTGTATGAGAGTATTATAGGGAGTAATGGGGTGGAGTACTGGTAAGCAGGAGGATAGGGGATCTGCATGAGAGTATTATAGGGAGTACATGGTGTGCAGGAGGATAGGGGGTCTGAGAGTATCATAGAGAGTAATAGGTGGAGTACGTGGTGTGCAGGAGGATAAGGGGGTCTGAGAGTATCATAGGGAGTAAATAGGGTGGGAGTACGTGGTGTGCAGGAGGATAAGGGGGTCTGTATGAGAGTATTATAGGGAATACTGGTGTGCAGGAGGATAAGGGAGTCTGTATGAGAGTATTATAGGGATAGAGTGGTGTGCAGGAGGATAAGGGGGTCTGAGATATCATAGGGAGTAATAGGGTAGTACGTGGTGTGCAGGAGGATAAGGGGGTCGTATGAGAGTATTATAGGGAGTAATAGGGTGGAGTACGTGGTAAGCAGGAGGATAAGGGGATCTGTTATGACAGTATTATAGGGAGTACATGGTGTGCGGAGGATAAGGGGGTCTGTATGAGAGTATTATAGGGAAGTAATAGGGTGGAGTACGTGGTAAGCAGGAGGATAAGGGGATCTGTATGAGAGTATTATAGGGAGTACGTGGTGTGCAGGAGGATAGGGGGTCTGAGAGTATCATAGGGAGTAATAGGGTGGAGTACGTGGTGTGCAGGAGGATAGGGGGTCTGAGAGTATCATAGGGAGTAATAGGGTGGAGTACTGTGTGCAGGAGGATAAGGGGGTCTGTATGAGAGTATTATAGTATGTGGTGTGTGGGAGGATAAGGGGGTCTGTATGAAGTATTATAGGGAGTACGTGGTGTGCAGGAGGATAAGGGGGTCTGAGAGTATTATAGGGAGTAATAGGGGGAGTACGTGGTGTGCAGGAGGATAAGGGGGTCTGAAGTATCATAGGGTAATAGGGTGGAGTACGTGGTGTGCAGGAGGATAAGGGGGTCTGTATGAGAGTATTATAGGGAGTACGTGGTGTGCAGAGGATAAGGGGGTCTGTATGAGAGTTTATAGGGAGTAATAGGGTGGAGTACTTGGTGTGGTGTGAGGATAAGGGAGTCTGTATGAGAGTATTATAGGGAGTACGTGGTGTGCAGCGGATAAGGGGTCTGTATGAGAGTATATAGGGAGTAATAGGGTGGAGTACTTGGTGTGTGGGAGGATAAGGGATCTGTATGAGAGTATTATAGGGAGTACGTGTGTGTAGGAGGATAAGGGGGTCTGTATGAGAGTATTATAGGGAGTACGTGGTGTGTAGGAGGATAAGGGGGTCAGTTGGAGTATTATAGGAGTAATAGGGTGGAGTACATGGTGTGTGGGAGGATAAGGGGGTCTGTATGAGAGTATTATGGAGTACATGGTGGTGTGGGAGGATAAGGGAGTCTGTATGAGAGTATTATAGGGAGTACATGGTGTGTGGGAGGATAAGGGGGTCTGTATGAGAGTATTAAGGGAGTACGTGGTGTGCAGGAGGATAAGGGGTCTGTATGAGAGTATTATAGGGATGACGTGGTGTGCAGGAGGATAAGGGGGTCAGTATGAGAGTATTATAGGGAGTACGTGGTGTGTAGGAGGATAAGGGGTCTGTATGAGAGTATTATAGGGAGTACGTGGTGTGTAGGATAAGGGAGTCTGTAGGAGAGTATTATAGGGAGTACGTGTGTGCAGGAGGATAAGGGGGTCTGTATGAGAGTATTATAGGGAGTACGTGGTGTGTAGGAGGATAAGGGGGTCTGTATGAGAGTATTATAGGGAGTACGTGTGTGTAGGAGGATAAGGGAGTCTGTAGGAAGTATTATGAGGGAGTACGTGGTGTGTAGGAGGATAAGGGGGTCTGTATGAGAGTATTATAGGGGTACGTGGTGTGTAGGAGGATAAGGGAGTCTGTATGAGAGTATTATAGGGAGTACGTGGTGTGCGGGAGGATAAGTGTGTCTGTATGAGAGTATTATGGGAGTACGTGGTGTGCGGGAGGATAAGGGGGTCTGTATGAGAGTATTATAGGGAGTATCGTGGTGTGTAGGAGGATAAGGGGGTCTGTATGAGAGTTATTAAGGGAGTACGTGGTGTGTAGGAGGATAAGGGGGGTCTGTATGAGAGTATTATAGGGAGTACGTTGTGTGTAGGAGGATAAGGGGGGTCTTATATGAGATATAAGGAATACGTTGGTGTGCAGGAGGATAAGGGGGTCTGTATGAGAGTATTATAGGGAGTAATAGGGTGGAGTACGTGGTGTGCAGGAGGATAAGGGGGTCTGTAGAGAGTATTATAGGGAGTACGTGGTGTGTAGGAGGATAAGGGGATCTGTAGGAGTATAGGATACGTGTGTGCAGAGGTAAGGGGTCGTATAGAGTATTATAGGGAGTACATGGTGTGTAGGAGGATAAGGGGGTCGTATGAGAGTATTATAGGGAATACGTGGTGTGCAGGAGGATAAGGGGGTCTGTATGAGAGTATTATAGGGAGTAAAGGGTGGAGTACGTGGTGTGCAGGAGGATAAGGGGGTCTGTATGAGAGTATCATAGGGAGTACGTGGTGTGCAGGAGGATAGGGGTCTGTATGAGAGTATCATAGGGAGTAATAGGGTGGAGTACATGGTGTGCAGGAGGATAAGGGGATCTGTATTAGAGTATTATAGGGAGTAATAGGGTGGAGTATGTGGTAAGCAGGAGGACATGGGGTCTTTATGAGAGTATTATAGGGAGTAATAGGGTGGAGTACGTGGTGTAGGAGGATAAGGGGGTCTGTATGAGAGTATCATAGGGAGTAATAGGGTGGAGTACGTGGTGTGCAGGAGGATAAGGGGGTCTGTATGAGATATCATAGGGAGTAATAGGGTGGAGTACGTGTGTGCAGGAGGATAAGGGGATCTGTATTAGAGTATTATAGGGAGTAATAGGGTGGAGTATGTGGTAAGCAGGAGGACATGGGGTCTGTATGAGAGTATTATAGGGAGTAATAGGGTGGAGTACGTGGTGTGTAGGAGGATAAGGGGGTCTGTATGAGAGTATTATAGGGAGTAATAGGGTGGAGTACATGGGTGGGGGAGTATAAGGGAGGTCTATATGAGAGTTATTATAGGGAGTACATGGTGTGTAGGAGGATAAGGGGGTCTGTATGAGAGTATTATAGGGAGTACGTGGTTGTGTAGGAGGATAAGGGGGTCTGTATGAGTGTATTATAGGGAGTACGTGGTGTGTAGGAGGATAGGGGGTCTGTATGAGAGTATTATAGGGAGTACGTGGTGTGCGGGAGGATAAGGGGGTGCTGTATAGAGTAATATAGGGAGTACGTGGTGTCGGGAGGATGAGGGGGTCTGTATGAGAGTATTATAGGGAGTACGTGGTGTGTAGGAGGATAAGGGGGGTCTGTATGAGAGTATTATAGGGAATACGTGGTGTGCAGGAGGATAAGGGGGTCTGTATGAGAGTATTATAGGGAGTAATAGGGTGGAGTACGTGGTGTGGCAGAGGATAAGGGGGTCTGTATGAGAGTATTATAGGGAGTACGTGGTGTGCAGGAGGTAAGGGGGTCTGTATGAGAGTATTATAGGGAGTAACGTGGTGTGTAGGAGGATAAGGGGATCTGTATGAGAGTATTATAGGGAGTACGTGGTGTGTAGGAGGATAAGGGGATCTGTATGAGAATTATAGGGAGTACGTGGTGTGCGGGAGGATAAGGGGATCTGTATGAGAGTATTATAGGGAGTACTGGTGTGCAGGAGGATAAGGGGGTCTGTATGAGAGTATTATAGGGAGTATGTGGGTGCGGGAGGATAAGGGGGTCTGTATGAGAGTATTATAGGGAGTACGTGGTGTGTCGGAGGATAAGGGGGTCTGTATGAGAGTATTATAGGGAGTACGTGGTGTGGGAGGATAAGGGGATCTGTATGAGAGTATTATAGGGAGTACGTGGTGTGCGGGAGGATAAGGGGTCTGTATGAGAGTATTATAGGAGTACGTGGTGTGTGGGAGGATAAGGGGGTCTGTATGAGAGTATCATAGGGAGTATAGGGTGGAGTACGTGGTGTGCAGGAGGATAAGGGGGTCTGTATGAGAGTATATAGGGAGTAATAGGGTGGAGTACGTGGTGTGCAGGAGGATAAGGGGGTCTGTATGAGAGTATTATAGGGTGGAGTACGGGGTGTGCAGGAGGATAAGGGATCTGTATTAGAGTATTATAGGGAGTAATAGGGTGGAGTATGTGGTAAGCAGGAGGACATGGGGGTCTGTATGAGAGTATTATAGGGAGTAATAGGGTGGAGTACGTGGTGTGTAGGAGGATAAGGGGGTCTGTATGAGAGTATCATAGGGAGTAATAGGGTGGAGTACGTGGGTGAGGAGGATAAGGGGGTCTGTATGAGAGTATTATAGGGAGTAATAGGGTGGAGTACGTGTGTGAGGAGGATAGGGGATGCTTGTATGAGAGTATTATAGGGAGTAATAGGGTGGAGTATGTGGTAAGCAGGAGGACATGGGGGTCTGTATGAGAGTATTATAGGGAGTAATAGGGTGGAGTACGTGGTGGTAGGAGGATAAGGGGGTCTGTATGAGAGTATTATAGGGAGTAATAGGGTGGAGTACGTGGTGTGTAGGAGGATAAGGGGGTCTGTATGAAGTATTATAGGGAGTAATTAGGGGAGTACGTGGTGTGTAGGAGGATAAGGGGGTCTGTATGAGAGTATATAGGGAGTAATAGGGTGGAGTACGTGGTGTGTAGGAGGATAAGGGGGTCTGTATGAGAGTATTATAGGGAGTAATAGGGTGGAGTACGTGTGTGGGTAGGAGGAGGAGGTCTGTATGAGAGTATTATAGGGAGTACGTGGTGTGTAGGAGGATAAGGGGGTCTGTATGAGAGTATTATAGGGAGTTACGTGGTGTGCAGGAGGATAAGGGGTCTGTATGAGAGTATATAGGGAGTACGTGGTGTGCAGGAGGATAAGGGGGTCTGTATGAGAGTATTATAGGGAGTATGTGGTGTGTAGGAGGATAAGGGGTCTGTATGAGAGTATTATAGGGAGTACGTGGTGTGCGGGAGGATAAGGGGGTCTGTATGAGAGTATTATAGGGAGTACGTGGTGTGTAGGAGGATAAGGGGGGGTCTGTATGAGAGTATTATAGGGAATACGTGGTGTGCAGGAGGATAAGGGGGTCTGTAGAGAGTATCATAGGGAGTAATAGGGTGGAGTACGTGGTGTGCAGGAGGATAAGGGGATCTGTATGAGAGTATTTAGGGAGTAATAGGGTGGAGTATGTGGTAGCAGGAGGATAAGGGGGTCTGTATGAGAGTATTATAGGGAGTACTAGGGTGGAGTACGTGATAGAGGATAAGGGGGTCTGTATGAGAGTATTATAGGGAGTTAGGGTGAGTACTGTGTGTGAGAGGATAAGGGGGTCTGTATGAGAGTATTATAGGGAGTAACAGGGTGAGACGTGTGTGTAGGAGGATAAGGGGGTCTGTATGAGAGTATTATAGGGAGTAATGGGTACTGGTGTGTGGGAGGATAAGGAGGTCTGTATGAGAGTATTATAGGGAGTACTTGGTGTTAGAGGATAAGGGGGCTGTATGAGAGATTATAGGGAGTACGTGGTGTGCAGGAGGATAAGGGGGTCTGTATGGAGTATTTAGGGAGTACGTGTGTGCAGGAGGATAAGGGGGTCTGTATGAGAGTATTATAGGGAGTACATGGTGTGTGGGAGGATAAGGGGGTCTGTATGAGAGTATTATAGGAGTACGTGGTGTGGCGGGAGGATAAGGGGGTCTCTATGAGAGTATTATAGGGAGTACGTGGTGTGTAGGAGGATAAGGGGGTCTGTATGAGAGTATTATAGGGAGTACGTGGTGTGCGGGAGGATAAGGGGTCTGTATGAGAGTATTATAGGGAGTACGTGGTGTGTAGGAGGATAAGGAGGTCTGTATGAGAGTATTATAGGGAGTTACGTGGTGTGCAGGAGGATAAGGGGTCTGTATGAGAGTATTATAGGGAATACATGGTGTGGGAGGATAAGGAGGTCTGTATGAGAGTATTATAGGGAGTACGTGGTGTTGTAGAGGATAAGGAGGTCTGTATGAGAGTATTATAGGGAGTACATGGTGTGCAGGAGTATAGGGAGTATGTATGAGAGTATTATAGGGAGTACGTGGTGTGCAGGAGGATAAGGGGGTCTGATGAGAGTATTATAGGGAGTAGTGGTGTGGGAGGATAAGGAGGTCTGTATGAAGTATTATAGGGAGTACATGGTGTGCAGGAGGATAAGGAGGTCTGTATGAGAGTATTATAGGGAGTACGTGGTGTGAGGAGGATAAGGAGGTCTGTAGAGAGTATTATAGGGAGTACGTGGTGTGCAGGAGGATAAGGGGGTCTGTATGAGAGTATTATAGGGAGTACGTGGTGTGCAGGAGGATAAGGGGGTCTGTATGAGAGTATATATAGGGAGTACTAGTGTGTGGGGAGGATAAGGAGGTCTGTATGAGAGTATTATAGGGAGTACATGGTGTGTGGGGAGGATAAGGGGGTCTGTATGAGAGTATTATAGGGAGTACGTGGTGTGCAGGAGGATAAGGGAGTCTGTATGAGAGTATTATAGGGAGTACATGGTGTGGGAGGATAAGGAGGTGAGAGTATTATAGGGAGTATAGGGTGGAGTACGTGGGTGTGTAGGAGGATAAGAGGGTCTGTATGAGAGTATTATAGGGAGTTAATAGGGTGGAGTACGTGGTTGTAGGAGGATAAGGGAGTCTGTATGAGAGTATTATAGGGATTACATGGTGTGTAGGAGGATAAGGGGGTCTGTATGAGAGTATATAGGGAGTACGTGGTGTGCGGGAGGATAAGGGAGTCTGTATGAGAGTATTATAGGGAGTACGTGTGTGTGGGAGGATAAGGGGATCTGTATGAGAGTATTATAGGGAGTAAGTGGTGTGCGGGAGGATAAGGGTGTCTTATGAGAGTATTATAGGGACTACTGGTAGCAGGAGGATAAGGGGGTCTGTATGAGAGTATTATAGGGAATACATGGTTTGTGGAGGATAAGGAGGTCTGTATGAGTAGTATTATAGGGAGTACGTGGTGTGCAGGAGGATAAGGGGTCTGTATGAGGTATTATAGGGAATACATGGTGTGTGGGAGGATAAGGAGGTCTTATGAGAGATTATAGGGAGTAGCATGGTGTGCAGGAGGATAAGGAGGTCTGTATGAGAGTATTATAGGGAGTACGTGGTGTGCGGGAGGATAAGGGGGTCTGTATGAGAGTATTATAGGGAGTACATGGGTGTGCAGGAGGATAAGGGAGTATATGAGAGTTGTGTAGGGAGTACGTGGTGGCAGGAGGATAAGGGGGTCTGTATGAGAGTATTATAGGGAGTACATGGTGTGTGGGAGGATAAGGAGGTCTGTATGAGAGTATTATAGGGAGTACGTGGTGTGGCAGGAGGATAAGGGGTCTGTATTAGAGTATTATAGGGAGTACATGGTGTGTGGAGGATAAGGAGGTCTGTATGAGAGTATTATAGGGAGTACGTGGTGTGCAGGAGGATAAGGGGGTCTGTATGAGAGTATTATAGGGATAACGAGGGAGTACGTGGTGTGTAGGAGGATAAGGGAGTCTGTATGAGAGTATTATAGGGAGTACGTGGTGTGCAGGAGCATAAGGGTGTCTATGAGAGTATTATAGGGAGTACGTGGTGTGCAGGAGGATAAGGGGGTCTGTATGAGAGTATTATAGGGAGTACGTGGTGTGCAGGAGGATAAGGGGGTCTGTATGAGGGTAATTATAGTTCTGTGTATTCGCGTTCAGGAGGATAAGATGATTGGTATTTAAAAGAGAACTGGGGAGGAGTATATAAATGTGCAGGAGGATAAGACATTGGGTATGTGAATATCGTAGCAGATTATAGAACAGGAGGATGAGAATTGGAGGCTGAGGACAGGAATCTGGAGGTGGCCTCCATAAGACCCGATCCACTGACCTGTCTTTGCTGTTAGTGGACAAGTACGGACCATAAAACTTCTATTTTGTCTGCCAAGTAAAATGGACCCATATACAATACTTCCTCCTGGCCGACTGATCGAGCCTTCTGACTGGTTGGCTAGGAGGAAGGACTGTCGGTCATGACAAAAGCAGCCTCATCCGACAGAGGACAGCACAGTGGGCCATGGTTTTCCGACCCGTCTGATTATGCTTTTGTCCGATATGGACGAAGGAACGGTTGCGATCGCTCAGAGCCGTCATACAATAATTCGGCCCAACCGACCAAAACACTGAAATGTAGGTGGAATTATTGTATGGTTTGTCCCCAGATTTAGGCTCCTTGAGACTTTTAATTTCCTTTTCGGGCTCCTGTATATTTTGGGCTTATATATGAGCCCTAGTGACTATTTGCTTAGATTGAGTTGGTCTTGAAATGGCCAGACATCTATTAATATATTTCTATACTTACTTCTTTCAGATGCAAAGTTCTCTGGATACTCCGTGAACTGTGTAAACCTTCCCAAGGAAACATTGTCCTGCTCCCTAATGCTCATTCTTCTCCAGGCAACAGTTCATCTGCACCTCCTGAGCTTTCTTCTCATTTAATTTGGAGGAGAAGTTCTGTTGAGTCCATGAGGAACATCCTGATGGATTCTTCACCCAAGGAGGAGGCTGGAGCAAATGGCGCTATTTGCGCTGCTGGTGGTTCATCCTCACCAAAACCGGATCGAAGGCTGGATGGTAGGCAAGATTGCAGGGTTCTGGTTGGGTACCCTGAGACGGATCTCCAGCCTCCAAAGGTTTATCACGTCTCCATCATCTCTGATATGCCAGCTTGTTCCCGACAAACCTTGAAGAGAGCTCCTTCTGAAAGTCTATCTACAGAAGCTCCCAGAAGCCCAAAGCGAACGCTCTGGGACCATCCCATAAGTGGTCCCCATGGACAGATAGACTTGGATGGGCTGATTCCAGATTCATCTTTCTCTGATGATGGGGACTTTGAAGATGGGCTTCTGTCAGAGCAGGTGCCTCTCTGTGGATCTGCCCAGCATTTCTCGCACAGTGGCCTATATGTCACTGAGCACCGAGAGGAGTCTAGCTCCACCAGCGATTTGGTTCACAGACAACAGAAAGTTCACACTGTTACCGGCTGCCCACAGACAGACCCCCCAACCAATCCCACACAAGCCTCATTGCACATAAGCTGCCCTGTTGAGACGCAGCAATTGATATCAGAAGAACGGTCCACCCACCATGTGGGTAATGGGACAAGTGTCCCTTTGGATCGTAAAGACTGTAATAAAGTTGAGGTGGACACTTCCACCCAACAGCACATACTTGATATTGTTTTGCACAACATTGCACAACCTGAAAGGCCATCAGAAAAGGCTCCTCATACCAATGGTAACCTGCCAGCTTGGAGTGAGCCCCTGTCTCCACAATTACAGGACCGTAAGCTGCAGGAAACAGAGGGTCTTAACTCCATGGAGAAGACACCTCCGGGCCCCTCCCGGCTTTGCACTCCGGGAACTGCAGCTGTAAAAAGGAAGCTGCTGCCTTCTAATGAGACTATGGACTCCTGCTCAGAAGATGAAGGGCATAGCAAGAGGTGGAAAGGAGGGCAAGGATACCAGACTCTACAAGGGGTGTGTAGGAGCACAGACTCTAAGGCTGCCCCCTTCTGGAATCATCTTTTACCAGCAGCAAGGAACCTGCAAACGGTAAGACCACCCGTTATGATGGTAGGTAGCCAGGAAGTGATGAGCTTGTTTGTATGTTGGTTCCTCTGTCTTATATAGGAGCTTTTAGTTAATGGTATTTATTGGATGTGCAGTTTAAAGGAGAAGCTACAACATATTTTCCCCCCTTGGGTAGTTTGCTAAATGTGTATTTAACTGCCGCCTGTTGATGAAGAAACTTTGGTTGCTCCCGGCTCTGATTAATAGTTGGCAGGTAGTTATAAATGGACAATAAGGCAGTAGAGCAGTGAAGTGGCCACAGATTGACAGCAGGAGATCTAGACTTTGATGTGCATATGGAGACTTCTAGTGGATATGGGAACCTCTAGGGGATATGGGGACCTCTAGTGGATATGGGGACCTCTAGTGGATATGGGGACCTCTAGTGGATACGGGGACCTCTAGTGGATACGGGGGCCTCTAGTGGATATGGGGACCTCTGGTGGATATGGGGACCTCTATTGGATATGGGGACCTCTAGTGGATATGGGGACCTCTAGTGGATGGGGGGACCTCTAGTGGATATGGGGACCTCTAGTGGATGTGGGAACCTCTAGTGGATGTGGGACCTCTAGTGGATATGGGGACCTCTAGTGGATATCGGGACCTCTAGTGGATGTGGGAACCTCTAGTGGATATGGGAGCCTCTAGTGGATGTGGGAACCTCTAGTGGATATGGGACCTCTAGTGGATTTAGGCAGGTTTCACATCGCACTGCGCTGTTGTGCTTGTACAACATAGAGCATTATGGGTACCCTGCATATTTTACAGCATAGAGTATTATAGGTACACTGCGTATTGTACTACATAGAGCATTATGGGTACACTGCGTATTGTACAACCATGCATTATGGGTACCCTTCATATTGTACAGCATAAAGCATTATGGGTACCCTGCATATTGACACATAGAGCATTATGGGTACAATGTATATTGCACAACTTAGAGCATTATGGGTACACTGTATATTGTACAACATAGAGCATTATGGGTACCCTGCATATTATACATCATAGAGCATTATGGGAATGATGTGTATTGTACAACATAGCATATGGGTACAATGGTATTGCACAACTTAGAGCATTATGGGTACACTGTATATTGTACAACATAGGGCATTATGGGTACCCTGCAAATTATACATCATAGAGCATTATGGGAATGATGTGATTGTACAACATAGGGCATTATGGGTACACTGTATATTGTACAACACCTCTATTGGATATGGGAGCTCTGGTGGATATAGAACCTCTAGTGAATATGAGACCTCTAGTGGATATGGGGACCTCTAGTGGATATGGGGACCTCTAGTGGATATGGGGAACTCTAGTGGATATGAGACTCTAGTGGATATGGGGACCTCTAGTGGAATGGGACTTAGTGAGTAGGGAATCTGGGATAGAACTTAGTGGATATGGGGACCTCTAGTGGATATCGAGACAGTAGTGGATATGGGGACCTCTAGTGGATATGGGACCTCTAGGGGATATGGGGACCTCTAGTGGATATGGGGACCTCTAGTGGATATGGGGACCTCTAGTGGATATGGGGACCTCTGGTGGATATGGGACCTCTAGGGGATGTGGGACCTCTAGTGGATGTGGGACCTCTAGTGGATATGTGACTATGTGGGGACTCTAGTGGATATGGGACTCTAGTGTATTGGGGACCTCTGTGGATATGGGACCTCTGGTGGATATGGGAAGCATCAGCATATGGGTCACTTATATGGTACACATAGAGCATTATGGGTACACTGCGTATTGTACAACATAGAGCATTATGGGTACACTGCGATTGACACATAGAGCATTATGGGTACACTGCGTATTGTACAACATAGAGCATTATGGGGTACCAGCGTATTGTACAACATAGGCATTATTGGTACACTGCGTATTGTACAACATAGAGCATTATGGGTACACTTCGATTGTACACCATAGAGCATTATGGGTACACTTCGTCTATTGTAACCATAGGCATTATGGGTACCTGCGTTTGTCAACATAGAGCATATGGGTACACTTATTGTACAACATAGAGCAATGGGTACCTCGCGTATGTGTTTACAACATAGAGCATTATGGGTACACTGCGTATTGTACAACATAGAGACATTATGGGTACACTGGTATTGTACAACAGAGCATATGGGTCACTCGTATTGTCAACATAGAGCATTGTGTACCCTGCGTATTGTACACACATAGAGCATTATGGGTACCCTGCGTATTGTACAACATAGAGCTTATGGGTACACTCGATTGTACAACTAGAGCATTATGGGTACACTTCGGTATTGTACACATAGAGCATTATGGGTACACTTCGTATTGTACAACATAGAGCTTATGGGTACCTGCGTATTGTACACATAGAGCATTATGGGTACACTTATATTGTACAACATAGGCATTATGGGTACCTGCGTATTGTACAACATAGAGCATTATGGGTACCCTGGTATTGTACACATAGAGCATTATGGGTACACTTCGTATTGTACACCATAGAGCATTATGGGTACCCCTGCGTATTGTACAAACATAGCATTATGGGTACCCTGCTATTGTACACAATAGAGCATTATGGTACACTCGTATTGTACACATAGAGCATTATGGGTACCTGGTATTGTACACACATAGAGCATTATGGGTACCCTGCATATGTACACATAGAGCATTATGGGTACACTGCATATTGTACTACCATAGAGCATTATGGGGACCCTGGTATTGTATCAACATAGAGCATTATGGGTACCCTGCATATTGTACACCATAGAGCATTATGGGTACCTGCGTATTGTACAACATAGAGCATTATGGGTTACCCTGCATATTGTACACATAGAGCATTATGGGTACCCTGCGTTATTGTACACATAGCATTATGGTACACTGCTAATTGTTCAAACATAGAGCATTATGGGTACACTGCGTATTGTACACCATAGAGCATTATGGGTACCCTGCGTATTGTACAACATAGAACATTATGGGTACCCTGTGTATTGACAACATAGAGCATTATGGGTACACTGCGTATTGTACAACATAGAGCATTATGGGTACACTGCGTATTGTACACCATAGAGCATTATGGGTACTCTTCATATTGTACAACATAGAGCATTATGGGTACACTGCTTATCGTACAACATAGAGCATTATGGGTACACTGCGTATTGTACAACATAGAGCATTATGGGTACACCACGTATTGTACAACTAGAGACATATGGGGACTCTTATTGTAACAAACATTAGAGCTTATGGGTACACGGCTATAGTACAGAGAATTCTGGGTACACTGCGTATGTACAACATAGAGCATTATGGGTACCCGCATATTGTACACAACATAGAGCATATGGGTACACTGCGTATTGTACAACATAGAGCATTATGGGTACACTGCTTATCGTACAACATAGAGCATTATAGTTACACTGCGTATTATACAGCATAGAGCATTATGGGTACTCTTCATATTGTACAACATAGAGCATTATGGGTACACTGTATATTGTACAACATAGAGCATTATGGGTACACTGTATAGTTACAAGACATAGAGCATTATGGTACCCTTCATATTGTACAATAGATTATGGGGTACCCTTCATATTGACAACATGAGCATTATGGGAACACTGTATATTGTACACATAGAGCATTATGGGTACCTCATTATTGTAACCATAGAGCATTATGGGTACCCTGCATATTGTTCACATAGAGCTTAGGTACCCTGCGTATTGGACACCATGAGCATTAGGGTACCCGTGTATTGTACAACATAGCGCATTATGGGTACACTGTGTATTGTACAACATAGAGCTTATGGTCACACTGTGTATTGTACACATAGAGCATTATGGGTACCTGTGTATTGTACAACATAGAGCATTATGGGAACACTGTATATTGTACAACATAGAGCATTATGGGTACTCTTCATATTGTACACACATAGAGCATTATGGGTACTCTTCATTGTACAACATAGAAGCATTATGGGTACACTGTTATTGTACAACATAGACATTATGGAACACTGTTATATTGTACAACATAAGCATTATGAGTACCCTTCATATTGTTACAGCATAAAGCCTTATGGGTACCTGCATTGTACAGCATAAAGCATTATGGGTCCCGCGTATGTACACCATAGAGCATTAGGGTACCCTGTGGTTGTACAACTAGAGCATTATGGGTACCCTGCGTATTGTACAACATGAGCATAGGTGGTACCGCTGCGTATGTACTAGAGCAAGGGTTACACTGTATTATGTACACATAGAGCATTATGGGTACACTGTTATTGTACAAACATAGGCATATGGGTACAACTGCTTATCGTCCAAACATAGACATATGGGTACTGTATATCGTACAAACATAGAGCATATGGTACACTGTTATCGTACAACATAGAGCATTATGGGTACACTGCTGACGTCAAACAGACATTAGTTACAGGTACGTACACTAAGATTATGGGACACTGCGTATGTACAGCATAGAGCATATATTACACTGCATATTGTACACATCATAGAGCATTAGGGTGGACGCGATTGTACAACATAGAGCATTATGGGTAACCCTGCGTATTGTACAAACATAGAGCATTTATGGGTACCACCTGCGATCGTTTTAAAACACTACCCCCCCACCATAGAGCATTATGGGTACACTGCGTATCGTACACCATAGAGCATTATAGGTAATGCGTATTATACAGGATAGAGCATTATGGTACACTGCGTATTGTAAACATAGAGCATTATGGTACACTGCGTATTGTACAACATAGAGCATTATGGGTACTGCGCTTGTTAACAATAGAGCTTAGGGTACCCTGCGTATTACAACAAGAGCATTATGGGTACACTGCGTATTGTACAAACATAGAGCATTATGGGTACCCTTGCGTATTGTACAACATAGGCATATGTGGTACCTGCGTATGTACAACATCATAGAGCATTATGGTGACCCTGCGTATTGTACAACATAGAGATTATGGGTCCCCTGCGTATGACAAATAGAGCATTATGGGTACCCGCGTATTGTTACAACATAGAGCATTATGGGTACCCTGCTTATTGTAAACATAGAGCATTATGGGTATACCCTGCATATGGTACACGAGAGCCTTAGGGTACACTGTTTGTACAACATAGAGCCTTATGGGTACACTGCGTATTGTACAGCATAGAGCCTTATGGGTACACTGTGTATTGTACAACATAGAGCCTTATGGGTACACTGCATATTGTACAGCATAGAGCATTATGGGTACACTGCATATTGTACACCATAGAGCATTATGGGTACACTGCGTATTGTACAACCATGCATTATGGGTACCCTTCATATTGTACAACATAGAGCATTAGGGTACCCTGCGTATTGTACAACATAGAGCCTTAGGGTACACTGCGTATTGTACAACATAGAGCCTTATGGGTACCACTGCGTATTGTACAACCATGCATTATGGGTACCCTTCATATTGTACAACATAGAGCATTATGTGTACCCTGCGTATTGTACAACATAGAGCATTATGGGTACACTGCTTATTGTACAACATAGAGCATTATGGTTACCCTGCATATTGTACACCATAGAGCATTATGGGTACACTGCGTATTGTACACCATCGAGCATTATGGGTACCCTGCGTATTGTACAACATAGAACATTATGGGTACCCTGTGTATTGTACAACATAGAGCATTATTGGTACCCTGTGTATTGTACAACATAGAGCATTATGGTACTCTTTATATTGTACAACATAGAGCTTATGGGTACACTGCGTACTGTACAGGATAGAGCATTATGGGGGACGCATATTGTACAACATAGAGCATTATGGGAACACTGTATATTGTACAACATAGAGCATTATGAGTACCCTTCATATTGTACAGCATAAGCCATTATGGGTACCCTGCCATATTGTTCAACATAGAGCATTATGGGTACAATGTATATTGCACAACTAAGAGCATTATGGGTACACTGTATATTGTACAACATAGGGCATTATGGGTACCCTGCATATTAAATCATAGAGCATAGGAATGATGTGTAATTGTACACATGGGCTATGGGACACTGTATTGTACACACCTTATGATTGGATATTGGGGGCTCTGGTAATATAGAACCTCTATGGTGGATATGGGGACCTCTAGCTGGATATGGGGGACCTCTCATGGCTATGGGACCTTATGAATATGGGGACCTATAGGGGATTATGGGACCTCTAGTGGATATATGGGGACCTCTAGTGGGATATGGACTCTAGTGGATAGGGGGACCTCTAGTGTGATTAGGGGGACCTCTAGTGGATATGGGGACCTCAGTATGGGAATAGGGGACATCTAGGGGATATGAACCTATAGGGGATATGGGGACCTCTGGTGGATATGGGGACCTCTTGGGAATGGACCTACTGGTGATATGGGACTCTGTGGGGATAGGGAACTCTGGTGGATATGGGGACCTCTGGTGGATATGGGGACCTCTGGTGGATATGGGGACCTCTAGTGGATATGGGGACCTCTGGTGGATATGGGACATCTAGGGGATATGGGACCTCTGGTGGATATGGGGACCTCTGGTGGATATGGGACCTCTGGTGGATATGGGACCTCTAGGGGATATGGGACGATAGTGGATGTGGGACCTCTAGGGTATTGGGGACCTCGTGGATATGGGACTCTTGGTGGATATGGGACCTCTGTGGATATGGACCCTAGGGGATATGGGACCTCTAGGGATATGGGACTCTGGTGGGATTGGGGACCCTCTGGTGGATATGGGGACCTCTGGTGGATATGGGGACTCTGGTGGATATGGGGACCTCTGGTGATATGGACCTGTATTATGTGGATATGGGGACCTCTGGTGGAAATGGGACCTCTGGGGATATGGGACCTCTAGGGGATATGGGGACCTCTGGTGGATATGGGGACTTCTGGTGGATATGGGGACCTGGTGGATATGGGGACCTCTAGGGGATATGGGCCTCTAGGGGATATGGGGACTCTAGTGGATGTGGGACCTCTAGTGGATATGGGGACCTCTGGTGGATATGGGACCTCTGGTGGATATGGGACCTCTGGTGGATATGGGACCTCTAGGGGATATGGGGGCCTCTAGTGGATATGGGACCTGGTGGATAGGGGACCTCTGGTGGATAGGGGACCTCTGGTGGATATGGGACCTCTAGGGGATATGGGGACCTCTAGTGGATATGGGACCTCTAGTGGATATGGGACCTCTAGGGGATATGGGGACCTCTAGTGATATGGGAACTCTAGTGGATATGGGACCTCTAGTGGATATGGGACCTCTAGTGGATATGGGGACCTCTAGTGGATATGGGACCTCTAGTGGATATGGGACCTCTAGTGGATATGGGACCTCTAGTGGATATGGGACCTCTAGTGGATATGGGGACTCTAGTGGATTATATATGGGACCTGCATGGATATGGGGACTCTAGTGGAGTGGGAACCTTAGTGGATATGGGACCTCTAGTGGATATGGGACCTCTAGTGGATATGGACCTAGTGGATATGGGACCTCTGTGATGGGGACTCTGTGGATATGGGACCTCTGGTGGATATGGGACCTGTGGACCTCTGGTGGATATGGGAACATGAGAGCATTATGGGTACACTTTAATTGTTACAACATAGAGCATTATGAGCACCCTTCATATTGTCAGCATAGAGCATTATGGGTAAACTGCATATTGTAAACATAGAGCATATGGTACACTGCGTATTGTACACCATAGGCATTTAGGGTACCCTGTGTATTGTACACATAGAGCTTATGGGTGGTGTACTCTTCATATTGTACAACATAGAGCATTATGGGTACAGCTTTATTGTACAACATAGAGCATTATGCTACCCTGCATATTGTACACCCATAGAGCATTAGGGTACACTGCATATTGTACACATAGAGCATTATGGTACACTGCCTATTGTACACCAGAGGCATATGGGTACTCTTCATATTGTACAAACATAAGCATTATGGGTACACTGCTTATTGTAAACATAGAGCATTATGGCTACCCTGCATATTGTACACCATAGAGCATTATGGGTACCCTGTGTAGGGGTCCAACATAGAGCATTAGGGTACTCTTCATATTGTACCAACTAGAGCCATTAGGGTTTCACTGCTTATTTGTACAACATAGAGCATATGGCTACCCTGCATTTGTACACCATAGAGCATTATGGGTACACTGCATATTGTACAACATAGAGCATTATGGGTACACTGCCTATTGTACACCATAGAGCATTATCGTACCCTGCGTATTGTCAAACATAGAGCATTATGGGTACCCTGCGTAGTACAACATAGAGCATTATGGGTACTCTTTATTGTACAACATAGAGAATATGGGTACACTGCTTATCGTACAACATAGAGCATTATGGGTACCCGCGTATTGTAAACATAGTTAGAGCATTATGGGTACCCTGGTATTGTACAACATAAGCATTATGGTACCTTCATATGTACAAATAGATGAATTTGGGTACACTGCTTATCTACAACATAGGCTAGGGTACACTGCGTATCGTACAGCATAGAGCATTATAGTTACACTGCGTACTGTACAACATAGAGCATTATGGGTGGACTGCATATTGTACAACATAGAGCATTATGGGTACAGACGTATTGTACAACATAGAGCATTATGGGAACACTGATAATTGTACAACATAGAGCATTATGGTACACTGCGTATTTACAGCATAGAGCATTATGGGTACACTGCATATTGTCACACCATAGAATGCATGGGTACACTGCGTATTATACAGCATAGAGCATTATGGGTACCCTGCGTATTGTACACCATAGAGCATTAGGGTACCCTGCGTATTTGTACAACATAGAGCATTTGGGTACACTGCGTATCGTACAGATAGAGCATATGGGTACCCTGCGTATTGTACAACTAGAGCATTCATGGAACACTGTATATGTACACACATAGGCATTTATGGGAACACTGTATATTGTACAACATAGAGCATTATGTGCACACTGTATATTGTACAACATAGAGCATTATGGGTACACTGCGTATTATACAGCATAGAGCATTATGGGTGAGTACTGCGTATTGTACAACATAGAGCTGGATAATAGTAATATTATAATTGAATCGGACAACCGTAATAATAAATGAATTGGATAATAGTAATAATAATAGTAATAATAATGGGATGATACTAATGACATGGTAATAGTAATACAATGAATAGGGATAATAGTAATAATAATTAATTGATATAGTAATATATAATGATCAATAATAGTAATAATAAAATAATAATAATGATGGGATAGTAGTGTAGTAGTAGTAGTTCGTAGTAAGTAGTAGTATAGTAGTCCTGTCTCAGGTTGGGGTTAAAAAAAATTAATTTTGATTATTATTAAAATTTATTTTGTGACTGTAGTTACCCTTAAGTAGTGGCTGCCACGTAGTCTGGATAAGTAGATTCAGTTAGGTGTGTGTGTACCTGGGTCTGGTTAGGGGGTTTAAAAAAAAACAAACTTGTTAATGATTAGTCAAAATAGTTTTTTTTTCTCATAGTTACCCTTAAAAATGGCTGCCATGAGAATGGAAGGGCAGGTCAATACGGTTGTTGTGCCGGATCAGGTTGGGTTAAAAAAAAACAACCTTTTTTGATTATTGATCAAAAAAAATATTTTTTTACTTTAGTACCCTTTAAGTATGGCTGCCACAGTACTGGATAAGTAGATCAGTAGGTGTGTGTACTTGTGTCGGGTTAGGGGTTAAAAAATATAAACTTTTTTGATTATGATCAAAATTTGCTTTTACTTTTTAATTATGGCTGCCAAGAAAATGGGAAGGTGGTCAGTAGGTGTGTGCACCTGGGTTGGTTGAGGGGGGGGGGTATGGATATGTCTTTTGTTGTTTTTACAACTATAAAAACTATCTTTTATTGAGGATAATCTAAATTATTTTTTTGACTTTTGTTACCCTTTAAATATGGCTTCCAGAGAGCAATAATGAGCAGGTCATTGGTGTGGAGGTTGGGGGTATATGTTTTTGTATGTACGACCATAAAACTAACTTTTATTGATGATTAATCAAAATTAGTTTTTTGACTATAGTTACCCTCTTTAAATATGACTTCCATGGGGAATGGATAATAGGTCAGTAGGTGGGTGTACCTGGGTCTGTGGGGGGGTTGGGGGTAACCATTTGTATTTATGACCATGAAAAAACGGTTTTGAAATATCCACATTTGAGGATTGTTACCATTATAGTCTATGGGAAAAAAAGTCCGGAAATTCACCGATAACGCCGTAACGCTTCGCGGATTCCTTAGCTAGAAGATAGCACACTTCTCCTATATGCCCCACACGTCTGTACAGAATTTCATGTCTCTAGCTCAAAAACTTGTGGAGGAGATACAGTCCAAAAAAAGCGGAAGAATAAAACGGAAGAAGAAAGAACAGGAATTTGGCTCTTCGAACCAACAATAAGGGCCCATGGGTGGTTCCCAGATGATTCCGGGTCTCTAGTACATTTGTTGCCCTTTTCATATTCTGCATTTAAAGTGCCCAGTTCCATTCTGGTCAAACAATAGAATGTTTCCACACATCAGGGAGCCAGGTATGTGACAGGAACCTATCAGTGGGACAGTCTCCCTACAGAGAGAGAGCAGCATCGGTGGCTGTCTAAGCCCCTGTGTAATAATAGGAGGTCCTGGCTGCCTGCACAGTGAGTGCTCAGAGCAGAGGAGTCGTGGGATATGGGCAGGTTAACCCTTCAATTCTGGTACGTTCACCTGTAACCCCCTGTGTACCAGACCGTTGTGTTATGTCACTGTATCCTGATTACTAAATAGTATATTCATTAGTATTCACTTGAAATTCATTATTAACTAGTAATTCAGTAGCATTAATGTGTAATTCAGATAGTATGTAACTTGAAATTCATAGTATTAACTGGTAATTAATTAGGTATTAACTAGTATTCATTAGTTTAACGGTAATTCATAGTATTAACTGGTAATTCATTATTATTAATAGTAATCTTAGTATTAACAATGGTTAATTATAGTATTAACTGTAATTCATTAGTATTTAACTGAAAATTCATTAGTATTAAAATATAATTCATTAGTATTAACTGGTAATAATTCATTAGTAGTATACTTGAAATTCATTAGTATTAACTGTAATTCATTAGTATTAACTAGTAATTCATAGTATTAACTGGTAATTCATTAGTTTAAACTGAAAATTCATTAGTATACTAGTAATTCATTAGTATAACTGGTAATCATAGTATTAACTAGTATTCATAGTATAACTGTAATTTCATTAGTATAACTAGTAATGTCATGTTTTTTTTCAAATGTTGTTAGTATTAACTGAAAATTCGTTAGAGTTAACTGTAAGTCATTGTATAACTGAAAATTTGTTAAGAAATGGTAATCGTTAGTATTAACTAAATCGTTTAGTAAATTAACTGAATTCATAGTATAATGTAATGTTAGTCATTGATTTAATTTGTGTGAACTTTATGCAGAGCTCATCAGACTGCACTGGGCGAGACGAGAGAAGAGAGCACTACGTCTCTGAATCGCTAAGTAACCAGTGTATGCTGTGTACCCTGGGAAATTAACCCTCAATGTGTAGTCCTGGGAATGAACCCTCAATGGTTAGCCTGGAATGTGTCCGTCCTTCCCATCCATCCTATGGTACCATCTCAGGCTGTAAATCCCCGTACCCTGTGCCTCCCCATTCCAGTAACAATATCTCTCTGTCTGTCTGTCTAAATTCCACCTAGGAGAACTCTGAGCAGCTCACAGAAAGGACTTAAAGGCAGAACCTGCACTGGCAACTGGGCTACTTCCTTCATCAGTCGCCCCCTGCTGGGCAATTTTGAGGTACAAATATAGTGAGGGGCTGGGAAACACTGTATAAACTATAACACTCCCTGGTCTCTGTGCACTGTATAAAACTATAACGCTCCCAGTGTCTCTGTGCACTGTAAGAAAATAACGACTCCCGTTGTTCTGTGCACGTATAAAACTTAACTGCTCCCTGTGTCTCTGTGCACTGTATAAAAACTATAAACGATAACCCTGTGTCTCTGTGCACTGTAAAACTATAACGCTCCCTGTGTCTTGTGCACTGTATAACTATAACGCTCCCTGTGTCTCTGTGCACTGTATAAACTATAACGCTCCCTGTGTCTCTGTGCACTGTATAAACTATAACGCTCCCTGTGTCTGTGCACTGTATAAACTATAACGCTCCCTGTGTCTCTGTGCACTGTATAAACTATAACGCTCCCTGTGTCTGTGCACTGTATAAACTAAGCACGCTCTGTGTCTCTGTGCACTGTATAAACTAAACGCTTCCTGTGTTCTCTGTGCACTGTATAAACTATAACGCTCCTGTCTCTGTGCACTGTATATAAACTATAAACGCTCCCTGGTCTCTGTGCACTGTATAAACTATAACGCTCCCTGTGTCTGTGGCACTGTATAAACTATAACGCTCCCTGTGTCTTGTGCACTGTATAAACTATAACGCTCCTGTGTCTCTGTGCACTGTATAAAATAACATGCTTGTGTCTCTGTGCATGTATAAACTAGAACGCTCCCGTGTCTCTGTGCACCGTATAAACTATAACGCTCTTCCCTGTGTCTCTGTGCACTGTATAAACATAACGCTCCCTGTGTCTCTGTGCACTGTATAAACTATAACGCTCCCTGTGTCCTCTGGCACTGTATCAAACTATAAAACGCTCCCGTGGCTCTGTGCCTGTATAAACTATAACGCTCCTGTGTCTCTGTCTCAACTCTGTATAAACTATAACAGCTCCCTGTGCTCTGTGCACTTGTATAAATATAACGCTCCCCTGTTGTCTGTGCACTGTATAAACTATAACGCTCCCTGTGTCTCTGTGCACTGTATTTAAACTTATTCAACGCTCCCGTGTCTCTGTGCACTGTATAAACTATAACGCTCCCTGTGTCTCTGTGCCACCTGTATAAATATAACGCTCCCTGGGTTCTCTGTGCACTGTATAAACTATAACGCTCCCTGTGTCTCTGTGCACATGTATAAATATAACGCTCCCTGTGTCTTGTGCACTGATAAACTATAACGCTCCCTGTGGTCTTGTGCCCTGTATAAACTATAACGCTCCCTGTGTCTCTGTGCCTTGTATAACTATAACGCTCCCTGTGTCTCTGTGACTGTATAAACTATAAACGCTCCTGTGGTCTCTGTGCACTGTATAAAAACTAAACGCTCCCTGTTTCCTCTGTGCACTGTATAAACTATAACGCTCCCTGTGTCTCTGTGCACTGTATAAACTATAACGCTCCCTGTGTCCCTGTGCACTGTATAAACTATAACGCTCCCTGTGCCTCTGTGCACTGTATAAACCTATTAACGCTCCCTGTGTCTCTGTGCACTGATAAACTATAACGCTCCCTGTGTCTCTCTGTTGCATGTATAAACTATAACGCTCCTGTGTCTCTGTGCACGATAAACTATAACGCTCGCCTGTGTCTCTGTGCACTGATAAACTATAACGCTCCCTGTGTCTCTGTGCACTGTATAATAATAAAGCTCCCCTGGGTCTCTGTGAACGGTATAAACTATAACGCTCCCTGTGTCTCTGTGCATGTTATAAACATAACGCTCCTTTTGGTGTCTCGTGTGCACTGTATAAACTATAACGGCCCCCCTGTGTCTCTGTGCACTGTATAACTATAACGCTCCCTGTGTCTCTGTGCACTGTATAAACTATAACGCTCCCTGGTGTCTCGTGCACTGTTATAAACTATAACGCCCTGTTCTGTGCACTGTAAACTATACGCCCTGGTCTCGTGCACTGTATAAACTTAAACGCTCCCTGTGTCTCTGTGCACTGATATAACTATAACGCTCACCTGTGTCTACTGTGCACTGTATAAACTATAACGCTCCCTGTGTCTCTGTGCACTGTATAAACTATAAACGCTCCCTTGTCTATCTGTGCACTGTATAAACTATAACGCTTCCTGTGTTCTGTTGCACCGTTAAACTTATAAATGCTATGCACTGGAATAAAAGCATACCCTCCCTGTGTCTCTTTGCACTGTAATAACTATAACGCTCCCTGTTCTCGTGCCTGTATATAAACTTATAACGCTCCTGTGTCTCTGTGGCACTGTATAAACATAACGCTAATCTCCCTGTGTCTCTGTGCCACTTTATAAAGCTATAACGCTCCTGTGTTTCTCTGTGTCCTGTATATTAACTATAACGCTTCCCGTGTCTGGTGCACTGTTAAACTATAACGCTTCACCTGTGTTGTCTCTGTGCACGTGTAAACTACTATAAGCTCTCCGGTCTCTGTCACTGTATAAACTATAACGTCTCCTGGTGTACTCTGTGCAACTGTATAAACTAAACGCTCCCTCGTGTATCTGTTGACTTGTATAAACTATAATACGCTACCCTGGTCCTCTTGTGCACGTATAAAACTTAAACGCTGCCCCGTGTCTCGTTCACGTAATAAACTATAAACGCTCCCTGTGTCTCTGTGCACGCTAGTAAAATATACGCTCCCGTGTCTCTGTGCAGCTTTAGTATAAACTATAACGCTCCCTTGTGTTCGGTGCATTCATGTATAACTTTAACGCTCCCTTGGTGTCTCTGTGCACCTGTCATAAACTATAAACGATCTGTCTCTGGACTTTAACATACGGTCACGCTTAGTATATAACGATGCTCTGGTGCACGTTCATATAAACTTACGCTCCCTTGGTCTCTGTCGACCTGTATAAACTTATAACGCTTCTGTTCTGTGCACTGTATACACTAAGCACCTCCCTGGTCTCTGTGTCCACTGTATACATCATAGAGCATTATGGGAATGATGTGTATTGTACAACATAGGGCATTATGGGTACACTGTATATTGTACAACACCTCTATTGGATATGGGGAGCTCTGGTAGATATAGAACCTCTAGTGGATATGGGGACCTCTAGTGGATATGGGGACCTCTAATGGATATGGGACCTCTAGTGAATATGGGGACCTCTAGTGGATATGGGACCTCTAGTGGATATGGGGACCTCTAGTGGATATGGGGACCTCTAGTGGATATGGGGACCTCTAGTGGATATGGGGACCTCTAGTGGATATGGGGACCTCTAGGGGATATGGGGACCTCTAGGGGATATGAAACCTCTAGGGGATATGGGGACCTCTGGTGGATATGGGGACCTCTGGTGGATATGGGACCTCTGGTGGATATGGGACCTCTGGTGGATATGGGAACATAGAGCATTATGGGTACACTTTATATTGTACAACATAGAGCATTATGAGCACCCTTCATATTGTACAGCATAGAGCATTATGGGTACACTGCATATTGTACAACATAGAGCATTATGGGTACACTGCGTATTGTACACCATAGAGCATTATGGGTACCCTGTGTATTGTACAACATAGAGCATTATGGGTACTCTTCATATTGTACAACATAGAGCATTATGGGTACACTGCTTATTGTACAACATAGAGCATTATGGCTACCCTGCATATTGTACACCATAGAGCATTATGGGTACACTGCATATTGTACAACATAGAGCATTATGGGTACACTGCCTATTGTACACCATAGAGCATTGTCGGTACCCTGCGTATTGTACAACATAGAGCATTATGGGTACCCTGCGTATTGTACAACATAGAGCATTATGGGTACTCTTTATATTGTACAACATAGAGAATTATGGGTACACTGCTTATCGTACAACATAGAGCATTATGGGTACCCTGCGTATTGTACAACATAGAGCATTATGGGTACCCTGCGTATTGTACAACATAGAGCATTATGGGTACTCTTCATATTGTACAACATAGAGAATTATGGGTACACTGCTTATCGTACAACATAGAGCATTATGGGTACACTGCGTATCGTACAGCATAGAGCATTATAGTTACACTGCGTACTGTACAACATAGAGCATTATGGGTGGACTGCATATTGTACAACATAGAGCATTATGGGTACACTGCGTATTGTACAACATAGAGCATTATGGGAACACTGTATATTGTACAACATAGAGCATTATGGGTACACTGCGTATTATACAGCATAGAGCATTAGGGGTACACTGCATATTGTACACCCATAGAGCATTATGGGTACACTGCGTATTATACAGCATAGAGCATTATGGGTACCCTGCGATTGTACACCATAGAGCATTATGGGTACCCTGCGTATTGTACAACATAGAGGCATTATGGGTACACTGCGTATCGTACAGCATAGAGCATTATGGGTACCCTGCGTATTGTACAACATAGAGCATTATGGGAACACTGTATATTGTACAACATAGAGCATTATGGGAACACTGTATATTGTACAACATAGAGCATTATGTGCACACTGTATATTGTACAACATAGAGCATTATGGGTACACTGCGTATTATACAGCATAGAGCATTATGGGTACCCTGCGTATTGTACAACATAGAGCATTGGATAATAGTAATAATTATAATGAATCGGACAACCGTAATAATAATGAATTGGTAATAGGATAATATATAATTAATAATGGGATGATAATAATGACTGGGTAATAGTAATAATAATGAATAAGTAAGATAATAATAATTAATTGATAATGAATAATATAATGAATCAATATAGTAATAATAATAATAATTAATGATGGATAGTAGTAGTGTAGTATATAGTAGTAGTAGTAGTCCTGCTCAGGTTGGGGGTTAAAAAAAATTAATTTGATTATTGATTAAAATTTATTTTTGACTGTAGTTACCCTTTAAGTATGGCTGCACAGTAATGGATAAGTAGATCAGTAAGTGTGTGTACCTGGGTCTGGTTAGGGGGTTAAAAAAAAACAAACTTTGTTAATGATTAGTCAAAATAGTTTTTTTTTTTCTATAGTTACCCTTTAAAAATGGCTGCCATGAGAATGGAAGGGCAGGTCAATAGGCGTGTGTGCCGGATCAGGTTGGTTAAAAAAAAACAACCTTTTTTGATTTGATCAAAAATATTTTTTTACTTTAGACCCCTTAAGTATGGCTGCCACAGTAATGGATAAGGAGATCAGTAGGTGTGTGTACTTGTGTCGGGTTAGGGGTTAAAAAAATATAACTTTTTTTGATTATTGATCAAAAATTGCTTTTACTTTTTAAGTTGGCTGCCAAGAAAATGGGAAGTAGGTCAGTAGGTGTGTGCACCTGGGTCTGGTTGAGGGGGTATGTCTTTTTTTGTTTTTTTTACAACTATTAAAACTATCTTTTATTGAGGATAAATCAAATTATCTTTTTTGACTTTTGTTACCCTTTAAATATGGCTTCCAGAGCATAATAGAGCAGGTCATTTGGTGTGAGTTGGGGGTATATGTTTTTGTATGTACGACCCTAAAACTAACTTTTATTGATGATTAACAAAATTAGTTTTTTGACTATAGTTACCCTTTAAATATGACTTCCATGGGAATGGAATAATAGGTCAGTAGGTGGGTGTACCTGGGTCTGTGTGGGGGGTGTGGGGGTATCACCATTTGTATTTATGACCATGAAAAAAACGGTTTTGAAATATCCACATTTGAGGATTGTTTACCATTATAGTCTATGGGAAAAAATGTCCGGAAATTCGCCGATAACGCCGTAACGCTTCGCGGATTCTTAGCTAGAAGATAGCAAACTTCTCCTATATGCCCCACACGTCTGTACCGAATTTCATGTCTCTAGCTCAAAAACTGTGGGAGGAGAATACAGTCCAAAAAAAAGCGGGAAGAATAAAACGGAAGAAGAAAGAACAGGAATTTGGCTCTTCGAACCAAATTAATAAGGGCCCATGGGTGTGTTCCCAGAGTTTCCAGGGTCTAGTACATTTGTTGCCCTTTTTTCATATTCTGCATTTAAAGGGCCAGTTCCATTCTGGTCAAACAAAAGAATGTTCCACACATCAGGGACGGCAGGTATGTGACAGGAACCTATTCAGTGGGACAGTCTCCCTACAGAGAGAGAGCAGCGGTTGGCTGCTAAGCCCCTGTGTAATAATAGGAGGTCTGGCTGCCTGCACAGTGAGGGGGCTCAGAGCAGAGGAGTCTGGGATATGGGCAGGTTTAACCCTTCAATTCTGGTACGTTCAACCTGTAACCCACCTGTGTACCAGACCGTGTGTTATGTCACTGTATCCTGATTACTATTAACTAGTAATTCATTAGTATTCACTTGAAATTCCTTAGTATTAACTAGTAATCATTAGCATTACTGGTAATTCATTAGTATTAACTTGAATTCATTATATTAACTTGAAAATCATTAGTAATTTTAAATGTAAATTCATTATAACTAGTAATGTTTCATTAGTATTAACTGGTAATTCATTAGTATTAACTGGTAATTCATTAGTATTAACTGGTAAATTCAATTAGTTTAACTAATTCATTAGTATTAAATAGTATCATATCTATTATGGTATATTAGTATATGAATTCTTAGTATTAACTTGAAATTCATTAGTATTAAATGTAATCTATAAGGAATTCTTAGTATTAACTAGTAATTCATTAGTATTAACTGGTAATTCATTAGTATTAACTGAAAATTCATTAGTATTAACTAGTAATTCATTAGTATTAACTGGTAATTCATTAGTATTAACTAGTAATTCATTAGTATTAACTGGTAATTCATTAGTATTAACTAGTAATTCTTTTTTTTTTTTCAATTTGTTAGTATTAACTGAAAATTCGTTAGAGTTAACTGATAATTCATTAGTATTAACTGAAAATTTGTTAGAATTAACTGGTAATTCGTTAGTATTAACTGGTAATTCGTTAGTATTAACTGAAAATTCGTTAGAATTAACTGGTAATTCATTAGTATTAACTGGTAATTTGTTAGTCATTGATTTAGACTTTGTGTGAACTTTATGCAGAGCTCATCAGACTGCACTGGGCGTAGATCGAAGAGAGCACTACGTCTGAAATCGTAAGTAACCAGTGTATGCTGTGTACCCTGGGAAATTAACCCTCAATGTGTAGTCTGGGAAATGAACCCTCAATGTTTAGCCTGGAATGTGTCCGTCCTTCCCATCCATCCTAGGTACCATCTCAGGCTGTAAATCCCCGTACCCTGTGCCTCCCCATTCCAGTAACAATATCTCTCTGTCTGTCTGTCTAAATTCCACCTAGGAGAACTCTGAGCAGCTCACAGAAAGGACTTAAAGGCAGAACCTGCACTGGCAACTGGGCTACTTCCTTCATCAGTCGCCCCCTGCTGGGCAATTTTGAGGTACAAATATAGTGAGGGGCTGGGAAACACTGTATAAACTATAACACTCCCTGTGTCTCTGTGCACTGTATAAACTATAACGCTCCCAGTGTCTCTGTGCACTGTATAAACTATAACGCTCCCTGTGTCTCTGTGCACGTATAAACTATAACGCCCTGTGCTGTGCACTGTATAAACTATAACGCTCTCCCTGTGTCTCTGTGCACTGTATAACATAACGCTCCCCGTGCTCTGTGCACTGTATAAACATAACGCTCCCTGTGCTCTGTGCACTGTATAAACTATAAGCTCCCTGTGTCTCTGTGAACTGTATAAACTATAACGCTCCCGGTGTCTCTGGTGCACTGTAAAACTATAACGCTCCCTGTGTCTCTGTGCACCTGTATAAAAACTATAACGCTCCTGTGTCTCTGTGCACTGTATAAAAACTATAACGCTCCCTGTGTCTCTGTGCACTGTATAAACTTATAAACGCTCCCTGTGTCTCTGTGCACTGTATAAACTATAACGCTCCCTGTTCTGTGCACTTGAAACTATAACGCTCCCTGTGTCTCTGTGCACTAGTAAACATAACGCTCCCTGTGTCTCTGTGCACTGTTATAAAACTATAACGCTCCCTGTGTCTCTGTGCACTGTATAAACTATAACGCTCCCTGTGTCTCTGTGCACTGTTATAAACTATAACGCTCCCTGTGTCTCTGTGCACTGTATAAACTATAACGCTCCCTGTGTCTCTGTGCAACTGTTATAAAACTATAACGCTCCCTGTGTCCTCTGGTGCACTGAATATACAACTATAACGCTCCCTGTGTCTCTGTGTGCACTGTATATAAACTATAACGCTCCCTGTGTCTCTGTGCACTGTAAAACTATAACGCTCCTGTGTCTCTGTGCACTGTATAAAACTATAACGCTCCCTGTGTCTCTGGTGCACTGTATAAACTATAACGCTCCCTGTGTCCTGTGCATGTAATAAACTATAACGCCCTGTGTCTCGTGCACTGTAAAAACTAATAACGCTCCCTGTTGTCTCTGTGGCACTGTATAAACTATACGCTCCCTGTGTCTCTGTGCACTGTATAAACTATAACGCTCCCTGTGTCTCTGTGCACTAAAACCTAAAACTAAACGCTCCTGTGTCTGTGCACTGTATAAACTATAACGCTCCCTGTGTCTCTGTGCACTGTATAAAACTAAACGCTCCCTGTGTCTCTGTGCACTGTTATAAATAAACTTAACGCCCTGTGTCTCTGTGCACTGTATAAACTATAACGCTCCCTGTGTCTCGTGCACTGATAAACTATAACGCTCCCTGTGTCTCTGTGCACTGTATAAAACTATAACGCTCCCTGTGTCTCTGTGCACTGTAAAACTATAACGCTCCCTGTGTCTCTGTGCACTGTATAAAACTATAACGATACCTGTGTCTCTGTGCACTGTAATTAAACCAAACGCTCCTGTGTCTCTGTGCACTGTATAAACTATAACGCTCCCTGTGTCTCTTGTGCACTGATATAAAACTATAACGCTCCCTGTGTCTCTGGCACTGTATAAACTATAACGCTCCCTGTGTCTCTGTGCACTGTATAAACTATAACGCTCCTGTGTCTCTGCGCACTGTATAAACTATAACGCTCCCTGTGTCTCTGCGCACTGTATAAACTATAACGCTCCCTGTGTCTGCGACTGTATAAACTATAACGCTCCTGGGTCTTGCGCCACTGTTATAAACTATAACGCTCCCTGTGTCTCTGCGCCCATAGTATAAACTATAACGCTCCCTGTGTCTCTGGCACTGTTATAAAATATAACGCTCCCTGTGTCTGCGCCACTGTATAAACTATAACAGACTTCCCTGTGTCTGCGCACTGTATAAACTATAACGCTCCCTGTGTCTCGGCACTGTATAAAACTTATAACGCTCCCGTGTCTCGTGCAATGTATAACTATAACGCTCCCTGTGTCTCTGGCACTGTATAAACTATAACGCTCCCTGTGTCTCTGTGCAATGTATAAAACTAGATAACTGTGTCCCTTTTGCAGTATAATAACTCTATACGCCTCCCTCCTCTTTCCTTATCTGTTCCAGGAGTCCATATTGAGGGGCCGTTTTGCTCCCTCCGGTCACATTGAAGGATTCACAGCGGAGATTGGGGAAAGTGGTTCCTATTTGCCCTAAGCACGTGACCCTGCCGTCTCTGTCACCTACTTCCATATCTCGGAGAAATGCGGACCATAGCCTTTCCTGGTAAGAATGTCCAATCCATCAAGACAAACGTACAATCTATCCAATATCTAAGTATTATTCAACCTCAAATACTATACTATACAGTACTGTACTGTACTATAATATACTGTTCTATACTATACCGTACTGTACATCATACTGACTGTAATGTCTGATACCGTCATTATATTAACTAGTACTGTCTATAGTATACTATACCGTACTGTACATTACTATACTTACTGTAACTGATACCATCTGTACTGTTATACTATACTATACTATACTGTACTATACTACTCTGTCGTACTATAATATACTGTACTAAATACCGTACTGTACATACCGTACATTACTATACTTACTAGTTACTGTACTTTATACATACGTACTGTACTGTTGTCATAAACTATAACGTTCTATACATACTGATACTGTCAAATATGTCACGTATTATAAATATACTGTTCCTTCTACTATACCGTACTGACTACTATACTAATACTGGTTATACCCGTTACTAGTATTACTATACCGTACTGTACATTACCTGTTAATCTATTACAAATTACTATACATACAATCTATACGTACGGTACTGTACGATACTTGTAACTGTATATATAATATACTGTTCTATACTATACTGTACTGTGCTATCATATACTGTACTGTACTATAATATACTGTTCTATACTATACCGTACTGTACATTACTATACTATACTATACCGTACTGTTACTTACATATATACTTAATATTATACTATAAAATAGATGTACTTTACTATATCTATACTGCTACTATAATATACTGTTCTATTCTATACCGCACGTACTAGAATATACTTCTCATACTATACGTACTGGAATCATAATATATACTGTACTATAGTATACTATACCGTACGGTATACATAATAATACTACTATACTATACCGTACGTACTTACTATACTATACTGTACTTATATCTACTATACCGTACTGTACATTACTATACTATACTGTACTATAACTATACCGTAACTGCAAATTACTTACTGATTACTGTACTATACCTGTACATACTATACTTATACTGTACTATACTAACTATACCGTAATGTACATTTTACTATTACTATACTCGTACTTATTACTATACCGTACTGTACATTACTAACTATACTGTTACATACTATACTGTACTATACTGTACTATACTTATACTATACATACTGTACCTTACCTATACTTACTGTACTATTACTAAATTACTATATACTTACTTATACTTACTAATAATACATACCAATACTGTACCTTACTAATACTATACTGTACTATAGTTACTATACCGTACTGTACATTTACTGTAATCTATACTGTACTATATTATACTATATACCGTACTGTACCTTACTTATACTATACTGTACTATATACATATATACGTATGTACATTACTACTATACTGTACTATAACATACTATCCGTACTGTACATACTACTATACTATACTGTACTATATATTACTGTTAACTGTACTATACTGTTACTGTACTATACTGATACTATACTATACTAAAAGTCTATTTATAACTGTACTATAATACTGTCTATACGATACCGTACTGTACATATTACTATACTATACTGTATATAGTAATACTATACTGTACTGTACTAAGTATAACATCGTACTGGTACTTTACTATACCGTACTGTACATTACTATACTGTACTGTATTATAGTATACTATACCGTACTGTACATTACTGTACTGTACTATAGTATACTATACCGTACTGTACCTTACTATACTATACTGTACTATAGTATACTATACCGTACTGTACATTACTATACTGTACTATACTTATTCATACCTGTACTGTACTATTACTATACTGTAATAGTACTATACCAGTACTGTACATTACTATACTATTTACCTCTGCATTACTTACTACTGTACTAGTAGACTTATGTACTGTACATATTAGTACTATACTATACTATCGTCTGCATTCTATACGTATAGTATACTATACTACGTACGACTATACTATATGTACTATGTAACTATACTACTGTTATCTACTATACTGTACTGTACTGTACTATACCGTACCGTACTATACCGTACATTACTATACTATACATTACTATAATTTACTATACTATACATTACTATACTATACTATAGAATCCTCTGTGTAGTCACTGTCACTGTCAGACTAATGGTGGCCATACCCATAACTTTAACCCTGTAGTGCTGGGATGTTTTTCATTAAATGTGTTTGTCTCCACCGCAAGGGATTGGATCAACCTGGAATCCGTGGGAAAGAAGGCTACAGCGTGCCGGGCACAGAAAACATCCAAGTGGTAATGTTTTCTGTTTATTTCCCTCCATAACCGATCAACATATATAACCATATAACATGGAAACATCTAACAATTACCTACAGACTCATCTGTATATTTATACATATGGGTGAGAGCTGCCATATTGTTTCCCTTAGACAGTACAGTATGAGGGTCATAGCGTATGTGTGTACAACATTACTTCTCTGTATATTTTTATACATATGGGTGGGAGCTCCATATTGTTTCCCTTAGACAGTACAGTATGAGGGATAGATTGTTGTGTACGAACATTCCTTCTCTGTATATTAGTATTTAACATATGGGTGGGAGCTGCCATATTGTTTCCCTTAGACAGTACAGTATGAGGGTATAGCTATGATGTGTACAGAACTTCCTTCTCTGTTATATTTATAATATGGGTGGGAGCTGCCATAGTGTTTCCCTTAGACAGTACAGTATGATGGGTATAGCTTATTGGTGTACAGAACATTCCTTCTCTGTATATTATATACATTGGGTGGGAGCTGCCATATTGTTTCCCTTAGACAGTACAGTATAGGGTATAGCGTTATTGTATGTACAGAAACATTCCTTCTCTGTATATTTATATTTATACATATGGGTGGGAGCTGCCATATTGTTTCCCTTAGACAGTACAGTATGAGGGTTAGCTTATTGTGTGTACAGAACATTATTCTCTGTATATTATTACATATGGGTGGGAGCTGCCATATGTTTCCCTGAAAGTACAGTATGAGGGTATAGCTTATTGTGTGTACAGAACATACTTCTCTGTATATTTATACACTATGGGTGGGAGCGCCATATTGTTTCCTTTAGAGAGTACAGTATGAGGGTATAGCTTATTGTATGACAAAACATTCCTTCTCTGTATATTTATTTTACATATGGGTGGGAGCTGCCATATTGTTTCCCTTAGACAGTACAGTATGAGGGTAATAGCTTATTGTATACACAGAAAATTCCTTCTCTGTATATTTATATTTATACATATGGGTGGGAGCTGCCATATTGTTTCCCTTAGACAGTACAGTATGAGGGTTAGCTTATGTGTGTACAGAACATTCCTTCTCTGTAATTTATATTTATACATTATGGGTGGGAGCTGCCATATTGTTTCCCTTAGACAGTACAGTATGAGGGTATAGCTTATTGTGGGTAACAGAACATTCCTTCTCTGTATATTTATTCATATGGGTGGGAGCTGCCATATTGTTCTCTTAGCAGTACAGTATGAGGGTTAGCTTATTGTGTGTCAGAACATTCCTTCTCTGTATATTATATTTATACAATGGGTGGGAGCTGCCATATTGTTTCCCTAGACAGTACACGTATGAGGGTATAGCTTATTGTGTGTACAGAAACATTCTTCTCTGTATTATTTATACATATGGGTGGGAGCTGCCAATTGTTCCCTTAGACAGTACAGGAGGGATAGCTTATTGTATTACAGAACATTCCTTCTCTGTATATTTATACATATGGGGGGAGCTGCATATTGTTCCTTAGACAGTACAGTATGAGGGTATAGCATTGTGTGTACAGAGCATCCTTCTCTGTATATTTATATATATGGGTGGGAGCTGCCAATTGTTTCCTTAGACAGTACAGTATGAGGGGTATAGTTATTGTATATACAGAACTTCCTTCTCTGTAATTTATATTTATACATATGGGTGGGAGCTGCCATATGTTTCCCTTAGACAGTATGGAGGGTATAGCTTATTGTATGTAAAGAACATTCCTTCTCTGTATATTTATACATATGGGTGGGAGCTGCCATATTGTTTCCCTTAGACAGTAAGTATGAGGGTTATAGCTTATGTATTACAGAAACATTCCTTCTTGGTATATATTTATACATATGGGGTGGGAGCTGCCATATTGTTTCCCCTAAGACAGTTACAGTATGGGTATAGCTTATTGTGTGTACAGAACATTCTTCTCTGTATATTATACATATGGTGGGAGCTGCCATATTGTTTCCCTTATACAGTACAGTATGAGGGTAAGCTTATTGTATGTACAGAACATTCCTCTCTGTATATATACATAGGGTGGGAGCTGCCATATTGTTTCCCTTAGACAGTACAGTATGAGGGTATAGCTTATGTTATGTACAGAACATTCCCTTCTCTGTATATTTATACATATGGGTGGGAGCTGCATATGTTTTCCTTAGACAGTACAGTATGAGGGTATAGCTTTTGTATGTACAGACATTCCTCTCTGTATATTTATACATATGGGTGGGAAGCTGCCATATTGTTTCCTTAGACAGTACAGTATAGGGGTATAGCTTATGTATTGTACGAACATTCTCTCTGGATATTTATACATAGGGTGGAGCTGCCATATTGTTTCCCTTAGACAGTACAGTATGAGGGTATAGCTTATTGTATATACAGAACATTCCTTCTCTGTATATTTATACATAGGTGGGAGCTGCCATACTGCACGGTTATTATTAACATTTAGTATTAACACCTGATAAGATTTGGCACTCAGTAAGGTAACGCCATCTATGTCCTTTGCAGACCTTATTTTAACCCTAATAAAACGGTGGTGAAGAGTTTTCGTCACATACGACTTTAAGGACATGCAGCCAAAATCATGTGACCTTTTTTTGCGTCATCGCATCTTCCTGGTGCGGTGGAAGAGGAGAACGGTGCAGAGGAGCCCCGGGGATTCTGAGAGATGAAGCCATTAGCAATAAGGAGAAAGCCAAGAGGATCCTGTGTTACCTGATGCACGTGAGGTGAGGCTGTCACCATATCCCAGCATCCCCTGAGGGTAATAGCTGTGTAGTGATTGGTCAATGTAGGTGGGCGCCAGACCTGCTGAATGAAGTAATAGATAATTGTATTATACAATATATATATATATATATATATATATATATATATATATATATATAGCAAGGGGAGAGCTGCCATATGGATTGCCCCGAATTCCTGTTACTTTAACATGTGTGATATAGGGATGAGTTCCCCCACCCGGAACCTTTCTAGGACACGGACAGAAATACAGATTAATGCTGCTTAGGTTAACGCAGATAGACTAATTATATGATAATATATATATATATATTATATAGATATAGATAGATAATATATATATAGATATTATAATATATATATAATATATAGCAAGGGGAGAGCTGCCATATGGATTGCTCCGAATTCCTGTTACTTTAACATGTGTGATATAGGGGCTGAGTTCCCCCACGGAACCTTTCAGGACACGGACAGAAATACAGATTAACGCTGCATTAGGATAACGCAGATAATTCTATTATACATTATATATATTTATAGCAAGGGGAGAGCTGCCATATGGATTGACCCGAATTCCTGTTACTTTAACATGTGTGATATAGGGGCTGAGTTCCCCCACGGAACCTTTCCTAGGACACGGACAGAAATACAGATTAAACGCTGCATTAGGAAACGCTGGGTTTTCCTTCTTTCCCGTAGGTTCCAGAGGTCGAAATCCGGGAAGATTTACCTGCACAGCGAAATTCGTTTGCTCTTCTCTCGCAAGTCTATTGAAGGTGACACGGGATCCCGTACGAACTGAAATCCTTCACCGAATCCCCCCGGAACCCCAAATACTCCCCCGGGTTGAGGGATGGACGTGTTCTGACGCTGCCCCTCCCTCTACGTACTGCACATGCCTTATTTATACCTGACCGCCAGAGGACCACACGGTCCCCATCACCGTACAGACCACAACCGATGGCCAACCGATAGGCACAGACCGGGATTCTCAAATTAATATTCTTGTGTCTTCATCACCACACGCACACAGACAGACACACACACACAGACAGACACAGACAGACACAGACAGACACACACACACACACACAGACAGAAGCACACAGACAGACACACGCACACAGACAGACACACACAACAGACACACCAGCAGCACACACACAGACAGACGCACACAGACAGACACACACACACACACAGACAGACGCACACAGACAGACAACACACCACAACAGGACACACACACACACACACAGACACACACACACACAGACAGACGCACACAGACAGACACACACAGGACGACACACACCACACACACAGACGACACACACACACAGACAGACGCACACAGACAGACACACACAGAACAGACACACACACAAACACAGACAGACGACAACACAGACAGACGCACACAGACAGACACACACAGACAGACACACACCACACACACACAGACACACCAACACACAGACAGACGCACACAGACAGAACACACACACACACACAGACAGACGCACACAGACAGACACACACACAGACAGACACACACACACACACACAGACAGACGCACAAAGACAGACACACCACACACACAGACAGACGCACACAGACAGACACACACAGACCAGACACACACACACACCACAGACAGAAGCACACAGACAGAAAGACACACACACACAGACGCACCACAACCCAGACAGACGACGCACGGATACATGGACAGATACAAATTCACACCGTATCCTCTCATTACTGACGCAAACTTTGATGCCTGTCTATTTTTTAATTTAAACTGTTAAAGATTTCTAACACACCTGTTACAATGTGGCCTTTTTATTTTTGATGAGGTTGTGGGGCCTGGATGGCATGTTCAGTGGGAGGGGGGTAGTAAATGTGCTGTTTAAGCTACAGTAGCCATAATAACATTTACATTGTCATCCACTGAGACGCTCTAAGTGTAAGCTGCCCATACACTGCCCATCGCTACCCCATACACTGCCCATACCCTGCCCCATACACTGCACATACACTGGTGCAGCCAATGGGAAGTTGATCAGAAGTACCAATGAAACTGCCCCACCATGTGTCAGTCTGGAATATGCTCAAGGTGATTGGATAGTCTAAAAATTTGCTTACAGATTCGATCAGCATTTATTACATGGTCCACATCTGCTCAGGATCTTTACCTAGAAACAGTTCCCCCCAGTCTATAAGCTGGAGCGATTCCTTTAAAAGCATAAAATTAGCTTTCCTAAAGTTAAAAGTTTTTGTTAAGCCAGTGCACTTTAGTTTCTGCAACCTATTAAATGACACTATACATGGTCACTATTCCCTATAAATGACACATTATCATGGCACTATTCCTATATAATGACGTATTCACGGCACTATTCCCTATATTAAATGACACTATATCATGGTCACTATTCCCTATATTAAAGACACTAATCATGGTCACTATTCCCTATATTAAATGACACTATATCATGGTCAACTATTCCTATATTAAATGACACTATATCATGGTCACTATTCCTATATTAAATGACACTATACGCACTATCCCTATATAAATGCACTTATCACGGTCACTATTCCCATTATTAAATGACATATATCATGGTCACATTCCCTATATTAAATGACACTATATCATGGTCAATTTCCATATATAATGAACACTATATCATGGTCACTATTCCCTATATTAAATGACACTATATCATGGTCACTATTCCCTATATTAAAATGACACATATATCATGGTCACTATTCCCTATATAAATGGACACTATATCATGGTCACTATTCCCTATATTAAATGACACTATATCATGGTCACTATTCCCTATATTAAATGTCACTATATCATGTCACTATTCCCTATATTAAAGACACTATATCATGGTCACTATTCCTATATAAATGACACTATCATGGTCCACTATTCCCTATATTAAATGACACTATATCATGATCCATATTCCTATATTTAATGTCACTATATCATGGTCACTATTCCCTATATTAAATGACACTATATCATGGTCAATTCCCTATATTAAGACCATATCATGATCACTTTCCCTATATTAAATGCACTAATCATGGTACTTTCCCTATATTAAATGACACTATATCATGGTCACTATTCCCTATATTAAAATGACACTATATCATGGTCACTTTCCCTATATTAAATGACACTATATCATGGTCCTATTCCCTATATTAAATGACAATATATAATGTCACTATTCCCTATATTAAATGGACACTGTATCATGATCACTAGTCCCTATATAAATGACACTATATCATGGTCCACTATTCCCTATATTAAAGGACATATATCATGGTCACTATTCCCTATTTAAATGACACACATATATGGTCACTATTCCCTATATTAAATGTCAATATATCATGGTCACTATTCCCTATATTAAATGACACTTATCATGGTCACTATTCCTAATTAAATGAACTATATCATGATCACTATTCCCTATATTAAATGACACTTATCATGGTACCATTCATATATTAAAGACACTATATCATGGTCACTATTCCCTATATAAATGAACTATATCATGGACATTCCCTAGATTAAATGACACTATATATCATGGTCACTGTTCCCTATATTAAAAAACACTGTCAATGGTCACTATTCCCTATATTAAATGACAACCTATACATGGTCACTATTCCCTTATTAAATGTCACTATACATGGTCACTATTCCCTATATTTAATGACACTATATCATGGTCACGTTCCCTATATTAAATACACTATACATGGTCACTATTCCCTATATTAAATGACACTATATCATGGTCATGTTCCCTATATTAAATAACACTGTACCATGGTCACTTGTCCCTATATTAAATGACACTATACCATGGTCACATATTCCCTATATTAAATGACACTATATCATGGTCACTGTCCCTATATAATGACACTATACCATGGGTACTATTCCCATATTAAATGACACTATATCATGGTCACTGTTCCCTAATTGAAATAACACTTACATGGTCACTATTCCCTATATTAAATGACACATATTCATGGTCACTATTCCCTATATAAATGATCACTATATCATGGTCACTATTCCCTATATTAAATAGTCACTATATCATGGTCACTATTCCCTATATTAAATGACATATCATGGTCACTATTCCCTATATTAAATGACACTATATCATGGTCACTATTCCCTATTTAAATGAACACTATATCACGGTCACTATTCCCTATATTAAAGATGACACTATATCACGGTCACTATTCCCTATATTAAATGACACTATATCATGGTCACTATTCCCTATATTAAATGACACTATATCATGGTCACTATTCCCTATATTAAATGACACTATATCATGGTCAATATTCCCTATATTAAATGACACTATATCATGGTCACTATTCCCATATAAATGACACTATATCATGGTCACTATTCCCTATATTAAAGACACTATATCAGCACTATTCCCTATAAATGACACTATATCATGGTCACTATTCCCTATATTAAATGACACTATATCATGGTCACTATCCCTCTATTAAATGACACTATATCATGGTCACTATTCCCTATATTAAATGGACACTATATTATGGTCACTATTCCATCTATAAAATGACACTATATCATGGTCACTATTCCCTATATTAAATGACACTATATCATGGTCACTATTCCCTATATAAATGACACTATTACTATGGTCACTTTCCCTAATTAAATGCACTATATCATGGTCAATATTCCCTATATTAAATGACACTATATCATGGTCACTATTCCCTATATTAAATGACACTATCATGGTCACTATTCCCTATATTACTATAATGACACTATATCATGATCACTATTCCCTATATATAATGTACTATATCATGGTCACTATTCCCTATATTAAATGACACTATATCATGGTCAATTCCCTATATTAAATGACACCATATCATGTCACACTGTTCCCTATATTAAATGACACTATATCATGGTCACTTTCCCTATATTAAATGACACTAATCATGGTCCATATTCCTATATTAAATGACAATATCATGGTCACTTCCCTATATTAAATGACACTATATCATGGTCCACTATTCCCTATATTAAATGACACTATCATGGTCACTATTCCCTATATAAATGACACTTATCTGTCACTATTCCTATATTAAATGGACAACTATGATTCATGGTCACTATTCCCTATATTAAATGACACTATATCATGGTCACTATTCCTATATAAAGACACTATATCATGGTCACTATTCCTCTATTAAATGTCACTATATCATGGTCACTATTCCCTATATTAAATGACACCTATATCATGGTCACTATTCCCTATATTAAATGACACTGTATCATGATCACTATCCCTATATTAAATGACATAGATCATGGTCACATTCCCTATATTAAATGACCACTATCATGGTCACTATTCCCTATTAAATGACACTATATCATGGTCACTGTTCCCTATATTAAATGACACATATCCTGGTCACTATTCCCTATATTAAATGACACTATATCATGGTCACTGTTCCCTATATTAAATGACACTATATCCTGTCACATTTCCTATATAAATGACACTATATCATGGTCACTATTCCCTATATTAAAAAAAAACATGAATACCATGGGTCACTATTCCCTATATTAAATGACACTTATCATGGTCCACTATTCCCTCTAATAATGACACTATATCATGGTCACTGTTCCCTATATAAATGACACTAACCTGGTCACTATTCCTTATTACAATGACACATATATCATGGTCACTGTTCCCTATATTAAATGACACTATACCATGGTCACTATTCCCTATATTAAATGACACTATTCATGGTCACTGTTCCCTATATAAATAACACTGTACCATGGTCACTATTTCCCTATATTAAATGACACTTATATCATGGTCACTATTCCCTATATTAAATGACCACTATATCATGGTCACATGTTCCCTATATTAATGACACTATTACCATGGTCACTATTCCCTATATATAAATGACACTATATCGGTCACTGTTCCCTATATTGAATAACACTGTACATGGTCACTATTCCCTATATTAATGACCACTAATCATGGTCACTATTCCCTATATTAATGTCACTATATCATGGTCACTATTCCCCTATATTAAATGTCACCTATATTCATGGTCACTATTCCCTATTAAATGACACTATATCATGGTCACTATTCCCTATATTAAAAGACACTAATCATGGTCACTTTCCCTATATTAATGACACTATATCATGGTCACTTCCCGATATAAATAACACTGTACATGGTCCCTTTATATTAAATGACACTATATCATGATCACTATTCCCTATATATTAAATAACACTGTACCATGGTCACTATTCCTATATTAAATGAAACTATATCATGGTCACTATTCCCTATATTAAATGACACTATATCATGGTCACTATTCCCTATATAAATGACACTATATCATGGTCATATTTCCCTATATTTAAATGACACTATATCATGGTCACTATTCCCTGTATTAAATGACACTAATCATGGTCACTGTTCCCTATATTAAATGACCATGTATCATGACACTATCCCGATATTAAATGACACTATATCGTGGCACTATTCCCTATATTAATGACACTATATCACGATCACTATTCCCTATATTAAATGACACTATATCACGGTCACTATTCCCTATATTAAATGACACACTATTTCATGGTCACTATTCCCTATATTAAATAACACTATATCAGTCACATTCCCTTATTAAATGACACTATTTCATGGTCACTATTCCCTATATTAAATGACACGTATCATGGCTATTCCCTATATTAAATGACACTGTATCATGGTCACTATCCCTATATTAAATGACACTATATCATGGTGTCACTATTCCCTATATAAATGACACTATTTATGGTCATATTCCCTATATTAAATGACACTATATCATGGTCACTATTCCCTATATTAAATGACACTATATCATGGTCACTATTCCCTATATTAAATAACACTATATCATGGTCACTGTTCCCTATATTAAATGACACTATATCACGGTCACTATTCCCTATATTAAATGACACTATATCATGGTCACTGTTCCCTATATTAAATGACACTATATCACGGTCACTATTCCCTAGATTAAATGACACTATATCGTGGTTCACTATTTCCCTGTATTAAATGACACTATATCATGGTCGCTATTACCATATATTAATTGACACTATATCATGGTCACTATTCCCTATATTAATGACACTACTCATGGTCACTATTCCATATTAAATGACACTATATCATGGTCACTATTCCCTATATTAAATGTCACTATATCATGGTCACTATTCCCTATATTAAATAAATTACATGGTACTATTCCCATTTAAATGACACTATATCATGGTCACTTTCCCTATATTTAAATGACACTATATCATGGTCACATTCCCATATTAAATTAACACTGTACCATGGTCCTTCCTATATTAAAACACATACATGCAATATTACCTAATAAATGACACTATATCATGGTCACTGTTCCTATATTAAAAAATGACACTATATCATGGTCACTATTCCCTATATTAAATGACACTATATCATGGTCACTATTCCCTTATTTAAATGGACACTATATCATGGTCACTGTTCCCTATATTAAATAAACACTGTACCATGGTCACTATTCCCTAATTAAATGACACTATATCATGGTCACTATTCCCTATATAAATGGACACTAGTCATGGTCAATTCCCTATATTAAAAACACTGTACATGGTCCCTATTCCTATATTAAATAACACTATATCTCTGGTCACTATTCCCTATATTAAATGACACATATTTCATGGTCACTATTCCCTATTATAAATGACACTATATCATGATCATATCCTATATTAAATGACACTATATCATGGTCACTATTCCCTATATTAAATGACACTATATCATGGTCGCTATTCCCTATATTAAATGACACTATATCATGGTCACTATTCCCTATATAAAGACACTATATCATGGTCACTATTCCCTATATTAAATGACACTTACATGTCACTATTCCTATATAAATGACCAATATCATGTCAATCCTTATTAAAGACACCTATATCATGATCACTATTCCCTATATTAAATGACACATATCGTGGCACTATTCCCTATATTAAATGACACTATATCATGATCCCTATTCCCTATATTAAATGACACTATATCACGGTCACTATTCCCTATATTAAATGACACTATTTCATGGTCACTATTCCCTATATTATAAAACTATATCATGGCACTATTCCCTATTAAATGGACACTATATCATGGTCACTATTCCTATATTAAATGACCACTATATCATGTCACTATTCCCTATATTAAATGACACTTTATCATGGTCACTATTCCCTATATTAAATGACACTATACTGCATGTCATATCCCTGTATTAAATGACACTTTATCATGGTCACCTATCCCTATATTAAATGACACTGTATCATGATCACTGGTCACTATTCCCTATATTAAATGACACTATATCACGGTCACTATTCCCTATATTAAATGACACTATATCATGGTCACTATTCCCTATATTAAATAACACTATATCACGGTCACTATTCCATATTAAATGACACCATATCATGGTCACTCTTCCTATATTAAATGACACTATATCATGGTCACTATTCCCTATATAAATGACACTATATCACGGTCACTATTCCCTATATTAAATGACACTATATCACGATCGCTATTCCCTATATTAAATGACACTATATCACGGTCACTATTCCCTATATTAAATGACACTTTATCATGGTCACTATTCCTTATATTAAATGACACTATATCCTGATCACTATTCCCTATATTAAATGACACTATACCATGGTCACTATTCCCTATATTAAATGTCACTGTATCATGGTCACTATTCCCTATATTAAATTACACTATATCATGGTCACTATTCCCTATATTAAATGTCACTATATCATGGTCGCTATTCCCTATATTAAATGACACTATATCATGGTCGCTATTCCCTGTATTAAATGACACTATACCATGGTCGCTATTCCCTATATTAAATGACACTATACCATGGTCGCTATTCCCTATATTAATTGACACCGTCCGTATCACGGTCCCTGTTCCCTATATTAAATGACACCGTATCACGGTCCCTGTACCCTATATTAAATGACACAGTATCACGGTCACTGTTCCCTATATTAAATGACACCGTATCACGGTCACTGTTCCCTATATTAAATGACACCGTATCACCGGTCACTGTTCCCTATATTAAATGACACCGTATCACGGTCACTGTTCCCTATATTAAATGACACCGTATCACGGTCACTGTTCCCTATATTAAATGACACCGTATCACGGTCACTGTTCCCTATATTAAATGACACCGTATCAGGGTCACTGTTCCCTATATTAAATGACACTGTATCACGGTCACTGTTAAATGACACTATATCATGGGTCACTGTTCCCTATATTAAATGACACTATATCATGGTCACTGTTCCCTATATTAAATGACACTATACCAAATGGTCACTGTTCCTATATTAAATGACACTAATCACGATCACTATTCCCTAATTAATGGACACTATATCACGGTCACTATTCCCTATATTAAATGACCATACCATGGTCATGTTCCCTAATTAAATGACACTATATAATGGTCACTGTTCCCTATATTAAATGACACTATATCACGGTCACTGTTCCCTATATTAAAGACACTATATCACAGGTCACTGTTCCTATATTAAATGACATATATCACGGTCACTATTCCATATTAAATGACAATATCACGGTCGCTATTCCCTAATTAATTGGACACTATATCACGTCGCTATTTCCCTATATTAAATGACATTATATCATGTCGCTATTCCCCTATATTAAATGACACTATATCACGATCACTATTCCCTATATTAAATGACACTATACCATGGTCCCTATTCCTATATTAAATGACACTATATCACGATCACTATTCCCTAGATTAAATGACACTATCCATGGTCACTGTTTCCCTATATTAAATGACACTATATCACGATCACTATTCCCTATATTAAATGACACTATATCACGATCACTATTCCCTATATTAAATGACACTATATCACGATCACTATTCCCTATATTAAATGACACTATACCATGGTCACTGTTCCCTATATTAAATGACACTATATCACGATCACTATTACCTATATTAAATGACACTATATCATGGTCACTATTCCCTATATTAAATGACACTATATCATGGTCACTATTCCCTATATTAAATGACACTATATCATGGTCACTATTCCCTATATTAAATAACACTATATCATGGTCACTATTCCCTAAGCTTCCCATTACCTTCATCTCCATAATGAGCTCAGGGTTATTAGATATCACCAGATCCAACAACGCATTCTGTCTAGTAGGAACTTCTACCATCTGTGATAGAAAATGCTCATATAGGAAATTAAAGAACTTTATACCTTTTGAGGTGCTGGCAGTTCCCTTACTCCAATCTATGTCAGGGTAGTTAAAATCCCCCATAACCCAAACATGCCCCATACCAGCAGCCTTCGCCAACTGCATATGGAGATTCATTTCCACCTCTTCCCCGGCATTTGGCGGCTTATAACACACTCCAACAATTAATTTACCTACCTTCTTGCTTCCTGTACACAGTTCCACCCATATTGTTTCTGCCGTATCGTTTACTCCCCCATCTATTCCATCTTTTAAATTTGGCTTCAATTCCTGTTTAACATACATACATACTCCTCCTCCTTTCTTATTAACTAGGTCATGTCTAAATAAGGAGTATCCTTCAATATTTACTGTCCAGTCATGTGATTCATTTAGCCATGATTCTGCTATACCAATTACATCATACGTTTCCTTTAGAGCTATTATTTCAAGTTCCCCCGTTTTTTCCAGCCAGACTTCTTGCATTTGTAAACATACATTTTAGATTATCAATTGATTTACTTCCATACTTGGTTGTACATGCCTCCTTATCCTCTATACTCCCCTGTCTCCTCCCTCCATTGTGTTAATAGCCCCTGATCCCTAAACTTCTCTATCTACCCCTGTGTAGTCCAACATACCCTCCCCCCATACCTAGTTTAAAATCTCCTCCAACCCCCTAGCCACCTTCTCCCCCAAAACAGCTGCACCATCACCATTGAGGTGAAACCCATCTCTACTAAAGAGCCTGTAGCCAACAGAAAAATCAGCCCAGTTCTCTAAAAACCCAAACCCCATCTCCTTACACCACCCTCTTAGCCACGCATTTATACTCCGATTATACAGTAACCAATCGTATTTCAGAAATACTGTAGAATCACATGACGCCGGTGATATCAGCCAAGTTGATGTCACCAGCACTAGAGATGCCCCTGTCGGTCGCAGGGGCACTTCCCGGTGTTGGCGATATTAGCAGAGCTGCTGTCACCGGATGGAAGAAAGAAGACGAGCTGCAGGACCCCCAACAAAAGGCATTCAGATTTGGCAAATTGAAACACCAGAACTCAGTTGCAGCCGCTGTATGAATATCAACCGGTATATAATGTCATCACGTTAACTTAACGTCGCCATTTTCAGCAGGAAGTTATCGGCGCTTTAAGAAAACTTTACCCTAAATCATGAAACTTGGTATGACACTAAATTTCCCATATAACATACCGACCTTAACTTTACCTTTAACACTAAATGTATGTAATAAGTGACATGTACGTATGTACAGTTTATATAGTGTCCCCTGGGGATGTATCGCTCTACAATGTTATTATACAGAACACATATAAAAAAATCCAAATATATTTCTGTACATTAAAGGGAATCTCCACGGAGTGCGTTCAGTTTTATTGAAGAACAGGAGGTAAAGGAGGTAAAACTAAGTATAAAAAACGATTTTACCAGCGGAGTTTCCCTTTAATAAGAAACAAGTGACATACCATCCCCTGCACCTGTATAGAAAAACATTTATCATCATTGAAACATCCTGCTGTAATAAGGAATCCAGGCACTAGATGGCACTAAAGATCCATAAGATGTTGCAATGTCAGTAATACTATGTTATGACAAAAAAGAAATCTTCATTTAAAGGGTAACTCCACTGATGGAAAAAGTTTTTTTTTTTTTCCCCTATCTGATAGTTCCCCTTCCCCCAACCCCCCTCCTACCTTTATTATCTCTAAAAACTCCTTTGCAGCAGCCAGGGGAAGTTCTGTACCTTTCTGCTGCTGTGCTGGGTTGTCAGTCAATGTGCATCAATGAATATTCATGATTTCTGCCACTCCCACTTAACCCCAGTGATGCCTGATGTACTCAAAGCCTTTCTACCTGTCTCTATGATCTATTCCCAGCTGATAGTGCAGGGAGAGACAGGGAGATAGAAGCTTGTAACACACTGATGTAAGAAGGCTGGGGGGACTGGTGTGTTTATCAATTGTATAAATATATATTTATAAAGTCAAAAGTTAATAAGCTTTATAAAATCCATATTGGGGGGATAGATGGAAGATATATGATTTATATCAGAGGGGATGTTGGGAGTTTCACAAGCTGTATTGCAGTGCTTGCTGGGAGTGTCACAGAAGGTGTATTTTACAGGGCATGCTGGGAGTATACACTCAAGCATTCATTCACACACTCACACACACTATCTCACACAATCACATACACTCACAGACACACTCACGCACTCAGACACTCACTATCACTCTCACACACACACACACACACACACAATATGAATGTAAAGTGCATAAATATACATTTTGCTAACCTTCCTTATTTGTATGTGTAAAACACACTCTAAAACATAATTAATAATTTTAAAATAATATTTTTCAGATACTAAAGAAGTTAAAAATAAACACACACTCACATAGTCACCGACACACACTCACACTCACTTACATACACTGACACTCTCTCAAAAACACACTCACTTACATACTATCTCACACACTCTCTCTCACACACACACACACACACACACAAATTAAAATCATTAAAATCATATTTCAATAAAACTAAATGAGAACTAAACATACAGCTATTTAGCTAATAAAAATAAGAAGTTCCAAGCATTAAAAAAATCTAACCTGTGCAGGACAAAGGACATGCAGATACTACACCAGTGGGGGTAAGTCTAGTTTGCTAAACAATAAAAACGCCCTTTTTATCCATTTACTAGGCACTGCCTCACTTTATTAGGCACTAATCATTTATCGCTGACTTTGTTGCGAGCGCGATCGAAGCGCACGCTCCCGGTACTGGTAACCATGGGAACATGATGCTAATGTTCCCATTGGCTGATACACGAAACAAAAAGGTGAATTTCTTCCGTCTACGGAAGTGATCTTCTGCGAATGCGCGAAACTGTGACCGCGCGTCGGCGGCTCTAGGACTGGCGTTCTGACGCGGATCAGATGCCTCTTAGGTGTTCAGGCATCGGAAGCTACATAACTACTTCTGCAATGCTCTAAGGAGGCTGTAATTTGGGGTAGGTGCTTAAATATATTCACTCTACTGTTGGATGTCAAGTTTATGTTCTCAGTGGACATACCCTTTAAGTTCCACCCCCCCAGAAAAGAGAAAGGTGAATCCCGGTGGACAGGTAAATAACGCTGCTCTATGTAGAGAAAGGTGAACCCCGGTGGACAGGTAAATAACGCTGCTGCATTTCCCCCAGGTTTGCCAAGCCCTGCAATGCTGCAAGTTTCCCCTTTAGATTCTGGGCCTCAGATTCCAAATGGGCAACCCACTCACATCTGACACATACATAGGAACCTTGGTCCCAGCTCCAAGATCCTATACATACGGCAGGATGCACATTGTGTGGCCCCAACAACACTGTCCATACTAAACAGCAATACACACCAACAGCGATACACACCAACAGCAATACACACCAACTGCAATACAATACACATCAAACAACTGAAACAGCAATCTTGTGTTTAAACCCTTTCTTTTGTTTCTTAATGCATCAATGCCCCCCAATAAACACAATCCCCCCTTTAAGAAAGAATCACTACTTTAAATGAATCGCTCAGAACTGAAATCTCTCTGAAGGCAGAACTTTTATGTGAGTGTACTATTATATGTATCGTATGTATTATAATATTATTATATGTATCGTATGTATTATAATACTATTATATGTATCGTTTGTATTATAATATTATTATATGTATCGAATGTATTATAATATTATTATATGTATCGAATGTATTATAATACTATTATATGTATCGTTTGTATTATAATACTATTATATGTATCGTTTTGTATTATATACTATTATATGTTCGTATGTATTATAATATTATTATAATGTATCGTATGCATTATAATTATTATAGTATTGTATGTTTATAATATTATATATGTATCGTATGCATTATATAGTGAATTAATGCACGCCCTACTGTAAATTATAAGATATTAGAAGTCACCGAGGAGTTCTGTGTCTATAAAAGGTACAAGAACACAGACTGAGTTATACAGACTGGGTACCACTCATGTGTATTATAAGGGATAATGTATCCCTACTGTAAATATAAGGATATTAGAAGTCCTGAGGAGTTCTGTGTCTATATAAAGGTACAAGGACACAGACTGAGTATACAGGGAACTCTGGGTACCACTCATGTATTATAAATAATGTATCCCCTACTGTAAATTATAGGATATTAGAAGTCACTGAGGAGTTGTTCTGTGTCTATATAAGGTACAAGGACACAGACTGAGTTATACGGAACTCTGGGTACCACTCATGTATTATAAGATAATATCCCCTACTGTAAATATAAGGATATTAGAAGTCACTGAGGAGTTCTGTGTCTATATAAAGGTACAAGACAACAGAGACTGAGTTATACAGGGAACTCTGGTACCACTCATGTATTATAAGGATAATGTATCCCCTACTGTAAATTATAAGGATATTAGAAGTCACTGAAGTTCTGTGTTTAATATAAGGTACAAGGTCACACAGACTGAGTTATACAGGGAACTCTGGGTACCACTCATGTATATAAGGATAATGTATCCCCTACTGTAAATTATAAGGATATTAGAAGTCACTGAGGAGTTCTGTGTCATATAAAGGTACAAGGACACAGACTGATTTATACAGGGAACTCTGGGTACCACTCTGTATTATAAGGATAATGATCCCCTACTGTTAAATTATAAGATATTAGAAGTCACTGAGGAGTTCTGTGTCCTATATAAAGGTACAAGGACACAGGACTGAGTTATACAGGGAACTCTGGGTACCACTCATGTATTATAAGGATAATGTATCCCTACTGTAAAATTAAAGGATATTAGAAGTCACTGAGGAGTTCATATCCAATAAAGGTACAAGGACACAGACTGAGTTATACGAGAATCTGGGATACCACCATGTATTATAAGGATAATGTATCCCTCTACGTAAATTATAAGGATATTAGAAGTCACTGATGAGTTCTGTGCTATATAAAGGTACAAGGACACAGACTGAGTTATAACAGGGAACTCTGGGTACCACTCATGTATTATAAGGGATAATGTATCCCCAACTGTAATTATAAGGATATTAGAAGTCACCGAGGATTCCGTGTCTATATAAAGGTACAAAGGAACAGACTGAGTTATACAGGGAACTCTGGTACCACTCATGTATTAAAGGGATAAACGTATCCTCTACTGTAAATTATAAGTATATAGAAGTCACCGAGGAGTTCCTTGACCATATAAAAGCACAGGGCACCGCAGGCCGAGTGCCTTTTATACAGGGCGCGAACTCCAGGTGACTTCTAATATCCGAATATTTTACTGTAGGGGGTGTATTATTTGGTATAATCCACCCCCTCATTTTAGAACCATCCAGGCCCTGGCCTTGCCTTGCCTCTCCTCTCCCCCTGTCTCCATTCCCCAGCTCCATTTACTTCCTCCCCTTTTTTTTTTACATGTAAAAGGAAGGTGGAGCCGCGCCATACACAGTGGTGCCGAAGCTGCGTAACCCCGTGAAACAGAACCGAACACGTTAAGCGTAAAGTGAAAAGTAAACGAGGTGGGGGAATGAGGCAGGGGAGAGAAGAGGTAAGGCACGTTCCGGAAAGGTATAATCGGCGCGCTAACTACGTAGTAGCGCGCCGATATAAGATTATTATTTACAGTTTGGCTGCATAGGAAATCCATGGAAGGGGTGGTATAATATTATTATATGTTCGTTACTTATAATTTTTATATGTATCGTATACATTAAATATTATTATATGTATCGTTGTATGAAATATTATATATGTAGTGTATGTATTCTAATATTATTAATGTAGTGTATGTATTATCCTATTATTATCTGTCTCGTATGGCTTTAGAATATTCTTCTCTGTCTCGTCTGTATTCCGCTCTTCCTGATCTTGTAGTGTCTGTCTTCTCCTCTTCTTATCTGTATCGTCTGTCTTCCCTCTTCTTCTCTGGTCGTGGTCCTGTCTTCTCCTCTTCTTCTCTTCGTGTCCTTGTCTTCGACTTCTTCCTTTATGTCTCGTCTGTCTTCCTCTTCTTCTATGCGTGCTCTGGTCTCCTCTCTTCATCTGTCGTGGTCACGCCTGTCTCTCCTCTCTCTTCTCCTGTTTCTCGTCTGTTCTTCTCCTCTTCTTCTCTGTGCCGGCTGTCTTCTTCCGCTTCTTCTCTGTCGTGGTTTTCTGTCTTCTCATCTTCTTCTCTGTCCTCGTCTGTCTTCTCCTCTTCTTCTCTGTCTCGTCTGTTTTTCTTTCCGTTGGCTTGCCCCCCGCCCACATTCCTGTTCTTTCTCTTTCTTCCTTCTTCGTCTTTTTCTTTTTCTTCTTCTTTTTCTTCCGTTTTATTCTTCCGCTTTTTTGGACCGTATCTCCTCCCACAGTTTTTGAGCTAGAGACATGAAATTCGGTACAGACGTGCGGGGCATATAGGAGAAGTGTGCTATCTTCTAGCTAAGAAATCCGCGGAAGCGTTACGGCGTTATCGGAGAATTTCCGGACATTTTTTCCCATAGACTATAACAGGTAACAATCCTCAAATGTGGATATTTCAAAACAGTTTGTTTCATGGTCATAAACACAACCCCCCACACAGACACAGGTACACCTACCTACTGACCTACCTTTCCATTCCCATGGAAGCCATACTTAAAGGGTAACTATAGTCAAAAAACTAATTTTGATCAATCATCAATGAAAGTTGGTTAGTCATACATGCAAACACATACCCCCAACCTCACATAGCTACACACACCTACTGACCTACCATTCCATTCTTCTGGCAGCCATACTTAAAGGGTAAATAAAGTAAAAAAAACAACCTAATTTTGATATATCCTCAATAAAAAATAGTTTTATGGTTGTAAAAAAAAAAAAAAGGACATACCCCCTCAACCAGACCCAGGTACACACACCTACTGATCTACTTATCCATTACGGTGGCAGCCATACTTAAAGGGTAACAAAAGTCAAAAAAGATAATTTTGATTTATCCTCAATAAAATACAGTTTTATGGTTATAAACACAAAAAAGACATACCCCCTCAACCAGACCCAGGTACACACACCTACTGATCTACTAATCCATTACTGTGGCAGCCATACTTAAAGGGTAACTATAGTTAAAAAAAAAAAAACTATTTTGACTAATCATCAACAAAGTTTTTTTGAGACAGGTACCGTACCTACTGACCTACCCTTCCATTTCTGTGGCAGCCATATGTAAAGGGTAACTAAAGTCAAAAATAAATTTTGATCAATAATCAAAAAAGTTTGTTTTTTTAACTTCCAACCTGACACAGGTACACACACCTACTGAGGTTCCCATTCATTCATGTGGCAATCATATTTAAAGGGTAAGTATAGTTAAAAAAAACCTAATTTTGACCAACCATCAAAAAAGTTAGGGGGAGATTCAATATAGGCCTTTTCTGTCTAAAACCCACGTTAACCCAAAGAAATTTCGGGTTAACGTGGGTTTTAGACGGATTTTAGAGCACAGCACCATTTCGAAATGTTTTTGGAAATAGCGCCGTGCTATAGATCCAAAACCAGAAGTGTTAAGTTTCGCGCTACTTGGTAGCTCAAAACTTAACACTAGTGTGTGGGAACCGTTAAACCCACGCTCTTATCCCGCGATGTAATACCTGACATAATCTCGTTTACGTCAGGTATTGTATCGCGGGATCGGGCCGTGTAAGTAACACGGCTGGCAATATTGAATCTCCCCATTAGTCTTTTATCCTCCAACCTGACACGAACACACACACCAACTGACCTACCTTTAATTCATGTGACATATTTAAAGGGTAAGTAAAAAAACAACAATGTCCTCATCATTGGCATTATTGAGTTTTACAATCTGCAGCACAAACACACACATTCCCTTCCAGAATGCAGCCCTTTCAAGCCAAATTCAAAGTTTATACTTAAACTTTCCCTTTCTATTATTTATATGTATTTGTAGTGTATGTATTATTATATTTATTATTAAATGTATCATATGTATTATTATTATTGTTATTATAATATGTATTTTTATATGTAGTATATGTATTATTATATGTAGTGTATTATATGTCTTATTATTCGTATTATTATATGTAGCGTATGTATTATTATATGTATTATTATTCGTATTATTACTGTATATGTAGTGTATGTATGTATGTATGTAGTGAATATATTATTATATGTATTATATTATTTTATATGTAGTTTATGTATTATTATAAGTTATTATATGTAGTGTATGTATTATATTATTTTATGTATTTTTATATGCAGTATATGTATTGTTATATGTAGTGTATGTATTATATGTATTATTAGTTGAAGTGTAGGTATAATTATGTGTAGTGTATGTATTATTGTATGTAGTGAATGTAATATTACAAGTTTTATATGTATTGTTTGTATTAGTATATGTCTTATATGTGTTTTTATACGTATTAATATATTTAGTATATTTACTATTATATGTAGTGTATGTGTTATTATATGTATTGTATGTATTATATGTATTATTATTTGTATTAGACCAAGTGACCCATCTTACTACATGTAAAAAATGATTGATGTAAGGAAATCGCGTTTTTTCATTTGATTTTAATTATAAAGAGTATTTTAGTATTTTGCTGTTTCCATGACAACTTGTTTCCTGTAGGTACAACATGTAAACTGTCCACTGCTTCCTCCGCATGTTAGAGAATCGTGCTGCCCCCCCCCCATAGCATCTGTGTGGGAACAATTCCACTGAACCCAATACCCATTCATTGTTTTATTCTAAAAATTAAAGGGTAACTATAGGCATTTTACACATTCAACAATATGTATATACAAGACTCCTCCTCTTGGAAAAATCACATTGTCATGCATAATTCATACATGATACATACATATTACCCAGGAGTCATCTGGAGGACCCTGAACCTGCATCAATCTCATCTTGGTCTTGTCTCGTCACATCTTTCTGTCTCTCTCACTATCTCTCTTTGTCTCTGTCTCTCTCTATCTTGGTCTCTGTCTCTCTTCTTTTATATATATATATATTATATACAGTTTCCGTAGGTAATTATCTCCATAGGGACCCAACTATCTCAATGTTGGTCTAAAATTACCAAATAACCAACGTTTCAGCAAAGTAAAGGAATTTAATTGCACCATACCACTTTAAAGGGTGACTCCTCCCCTAAGGGAATGGCATCACCGTACATAATTCATACATGTTACATAACATATTACCAGGAATCATCTGAATCTGATGGATTATGCAGTATAATCAACTGCATGGTCTCCTTCTGTTACCATCTACCATTATAACCACGCTGCTCATGTAAGAAAGGGTGAAACCCCCGGGGGACGGTAAAAAGCGCTGCTCTATGTAGAGAAGTGAACCCGGGGGACCGGTAAATAACGCTGCTCGAGTAGAGAAAGGTGAAGCCCGTGGACAGGTAAATAACGCTGCTCTATGTAAAGAGAAAGGTGAACCGCCGGTGGACAGGTACATACTCTGCTCTACGTAGAGAAAGGGGAACCCGTGGACATGTAAATAACGCTGCGCGTGTAAGAAAGGTGAACCCACGGTGGACGTTAAATAACGCCCTGCTTATGTAGAGTAAAGGTGTAATCCCCGCGGTGTACAGGTAAATAACGCTGCTCGCCTAAGCAAAGGTGAACCACGGTGGACAGGTAAAGTAGACGCTGCCTATGTAGAGAGGTGAACCCCGGTGGACAGGTAAATCACGCGTGATCTATTGTAGAAGACGGTGAACCCCGGTTAGACAGGTAAATCGCTGCTCGATGTAGAGAACGGTGAACCCGGGGACAGGTAATACTGCTGCTCTATGTAGAGAAGAACTGGTTGGAACCCCGGTGGACATGTAAATAACGCTGTCTCTCTATGTAGAGAAAAGGTGAATCCCGGTGGGCAAGTAAAATCACGCTGCCTATGTAGAGACAGGTGAAACCACGGTGGACCCGGTAAAAACGCGAGCCTATGTAGAGAAAGTGAACCCCGGTGAACATGGTAAATAACGCCTGCTCTATGTAGAGAAAGGTGAACCCCCCGGTGGACAGGTAAATAACGCTGTGGCTCTAATGTGAGACAGGTTACCCCGGTGGACAGGTAAATAACGCTGCTCTATGTAGAGAAAGTGAATCCCGGTGGGGCCGGTAAAGAACGCTCTCTATGTAGAGAAGGTGAACCCCGGTGGACAGTTAAATACGCTGCTCCTAATGTAGAGAAGGTGAAACCCCGTGGACAGGTAAATAACGCGCTCTATGGTGAGAAAGGTGAACCCCGGTGGAACAGGTAAATAACGCTGCTCTATGTAAGAACGGTTAACCCCGGTGGACAAGTAAAATAACCGCTTCTCTATGTAGAGAAAGGTGAACCCCCGGTGGACAGGTAAATAACGCTCTCTAATGTAGAGAAAGGTGAACCCCCGGGGACCCGGTAAATAACGCTGCTCTATGTAGAGAAAAAAAGGTGAACCGCCGGTGGACAGGTAAATTACGCTGCTTCTATGTATATAAAGGTGAACCCCGGTGGACAGGTAATAACGCTGCTCTATGTGAAAAGGTTAACCCGGTGGACAGGTACTCGAGTAGATCGCTGAAAAACTCTATTATAGAAGGTGGGAGGAGGGTGAACCCGCGATGACAGAGTAAATAAAACCAAATCAGCGTTGGATGCGGGGGATGAGAGTAGTGAGAACGCGGGTGGCAGGACCGCGGGCTTATTGTAAACCAAAAACCACAGAGGGAGGACGAGGAGTCGGGGTCGGAGGGAGACCGCTGCTGAGGAAAAGCAGCGAGGAGGGTGAAGCTGATCTATGTAGAGAAAAGTGAACCCCGGTGGGCAGTAACTCACGCTGCTCTATTAAGAAAGGTGAACCCTGTGGCAGGTACTAACGCTGCTCTATGTAAGAAGGTGACCCCGGTGAATAACAGGTAAATAACGCTGCGCTAATATGTAAGAAAGGTGAACCCCGGTGGGACAGGTAAATAACCGCTGATCTATGTAGAAAAGGTGAACCCCGGTGTACAGGTAATACGCTGATCTAATGTATGAGAAAGGTAACACCCCGGTGACCGGTACATAAAACGCTGATCTATGTAGAGAAAGGTGAAACCCGGTGGACAGGTAAATACGCTGTCTATGTAAGAAAGGTGAACCGTACCCCGGTGGACAGGTAAATACGCTGCTCTATGCTAGAGAAATGTGAAACCCGGTGGAAAAGGTAATACGCTGCCTCTATGTAGAGAAGGTGAACACCCGGTAGGACAGGTAAAAGATAACGCTGCTACTATGTAGATAAAGGTGAACCCCCCCGGTAGGACAGGTAAATAACGCTTCTCGCTGATAGAAAGGTGCCCCGGGGACAGGTAATAACACTGCTCTAGGTGAGAAAGGTGAACCCGGTGGACAGGTTAAATAACGCTGCGCTATGTAGAGAAGGTGAACCCGGTGACAGTAAATAACGCTTGCTCTATGTAAGAAAGGTTGAACCCGGTAGGCAGGTAAATAACGCTGCTCTATGTAGAGAAAGGTGAACCCACCCCGGTGGACAGGTAATAACGCTGCTCCTATGTAGAGAAAGGTGAACCACCCCCGGTGAACAGGTAAAATAACGCTGTTCTAAGTGTATAGAAAAGGGAACCCAGGTGACAGTACTAACTGCTCTATGTAGAGAAGGTGAAATCCCGGTGGGCACGGTACATAACGCTGCTCACACATGTAGAGAAATGTGACCCCGGTTGGGACAGTAAATAACGCTGCTACTATGTAAGAAAGTTAACCCCCCCGGTGGACCGTAAAATAACGCTGTTTCTTATGGGGTTTAAAAAATAGACAGGTGAATCCCGGTGTGCGGCGTGGGGGTAAAAATAAACGCTATGCTGCGTGATAGTGATAAGTGCTCCCGGTGGCCTGTAAATAACGCTGCTCTATGTAAGAAGTAACCACCTGTGGGACAGGTAATAACGCTGCTCTATGTAGATAAAGGTGAACCCTGGCCCGGTGGACATAAATAACGAACGCTGCTCTATGTAGAGAAAGGTGAACCCCGGGGGACGGTAAATAACGGCGCGCTATGTAGAGAAAGGTGAACCCCGCCGGTGGACAGTAATAACCTGCTCTAATTAAGAGAAAGGTGACCCCTGTGGACAGGTACATAACGCTGCTCTATGTAGAGCAAAGGTGAACCCCTGTGGACAGGTAAATACGCTCTCTTATGTAGAGAAAGGTGAACCCCGGTGGAACAGGTAAAATAACGCTGCTCTATGTAGAGAAAGGTTGACCCCCCGGTGGACAGGTAAATAACGCTGCTCTATGTAGAGAAAGGTGAACCCCGGTGGACAGGTAAATAACCTGCTCTATGTAGATAAAGGTGAACCCCGGTGGACAGAGTTAATAACGCTGCTCTATGTAGAGAAAGGTGAACCACCCCCCGGTGGACAGGTAAATAACGCTAGCTTCTATTTAGGAAAGGTGAACCCCCGGTGGACGGTAAATAACGCTGATCTAATGTAAGAGAACGGGCATCCTCCGCCCCCGGTGGACAGGTAAATTAACGCGCTCTATGTAGAGAAGGTGAACCGCGGTGGACAGGTAATAACATCTGCTCTATTTAGAGAAGGTGAATCCGGGTGGCAGGTAAATCAACCGCTGCTCATGTAGGAAATGGTGAACCAGTCCGTGGACGCGTAAGTAACTCTGCTCTAATGTAGAGAACGGTGAATCCGGTGGGGCATGTAATAACGCTGTTCTATGTAGAGAAAGGTGAACCCCGGTGGACAGGTAGAAAAAAAAAAAAATAACGCTGCTCTATTAGAGAAAGGTGAATGCCCGGGTGGACGGAGGGTAAATAACGCTGCTCTAATGTATATTTAAAAGGGTGACTCGGGCATCCCCGGTGGGCAGGAAGGTTCAAATAACGCTGCTCTATGTAGGAGGGGTCAGCGTATGAACCCCAGGTGACATCCTAGGTAGAATCAAACGCTGCTCTATGTAGAGAAAGGTGAAACACCCGGTGGACAGGTAAAATAACGTGCTCCTTTAGAGAAAGGTGAACCCCGGTGGACAAAGGTAGAAACGCTGCTCATATTAGAGAAAGGTACCCCGTGGACAGGTAAATAAGCGCTGCTCTATTTGGAAAGGTGAATCCGCCCTGTGGGCAGGTAATAACACTGCTCTATTGTAGAAGAAAGGATGAACCCCGGTGGAAGGTAAATAACGCTGCCCTCATGGAGATAAAGTGAGTCCGGATATCTACACAGAGGTCAATGAACGGGGCTGCCTCTAATGTCAGAAAGGTGAACGGCGACCGGCGTGGTGAGCTAATGTACTAACCTCTGCGTCTATGTAGAGAAAGTGAACCCGGTGGACAAGGTAAATAACGCTGCTGCTTCTATTTTAGAAGAAGGTAACCCGTGGGCAGTAAATAACGCTGCTCTATGTAGAGAAAGTGAACACCGGTGGACAGGTAAATAACGCGTGATCTCATGTTAGAGCAAGGTGAAACCCCGGTGGAAAGGTAAATAAACAGCTGACTATGTAGAGAAAGTTTAACCCCGGTGGACAAGTAAATCCGCTGATCTATGTAGAGAAAGGTGCACCCGGTGGACAGGGAAATAACGCTGCTCTATGTAGAGAAAGGTGAGACCCGGGGAACAGGTAAAGTAACCTGCTCTTATGTAGAGAAAGGTGAACCCGTGGACAGGTAATAACGCTGCTTATGTGAGAGAAAAGGTGAACCGTTGGGTCAACAGGTAAATAAACGCTGCTCTATGTGAGAAAGGGGAACCCGGTGGACGGTACATAACGCTGCCTAGTAGATAAAGGTGACCGGTAGGCCCCAGGGGTAATAACGCTGCCCTATGTAGAGAAAAATGTGACTCGGGGCGGGCCCGTTGGACAGTAATAACCGCTGCCTCTATTAGAGAAAGGTGAACCCGCGGTGGACCGGTAAATAACGCTGCTATGTAGAAGAAAGTGAACCTCACGGTGTCACACAGGTTAAATAACGCTGTTCTATGTGAGAAAGGTGAACCAGCAGCGCTTGTGACAGGTTAAATAAACGCTGCTCTATGTAGACAGAAAGTGCACCCCGGTGGACAGTAAAGAACGCTGCCTATGTAGAGAAAGTGAACCCCGTTTGGACAGGGTAATAAACGCTGTCTTCTATGTAAGGAAGGTGAACCCCCAAACGGTGGACAGGTAAATACGCTGCTCTATGTAGAGAAAGGTTAACCCCCAGTGGGGGGGTGGGAGCAAAGCAGTAAATAACAGCTGCTCGTAATGTAGAGAAAAGGTAAGAAACCCGGTGGACAGGTAATAACGCTTGGCTCTATGTAGAGAAAGGTTGGAACCCCCGGTGGAACAGGTAATAACGGCGTGCTGCTATGTAGGAAGAGAACGGTTGCTCATCGTCTAAAAAAACGGGGGAAACCCCGTTGGACAGTTAAATAACTCTGCTCTATGTGTAGATGAAAGGGAGAGAAGGTGTAAGGACGTCGGCGCTGAAACAGGGTGGGAGTAATACCGCTGCTGTCTAAGTGGTAGAGAAAGTGAACCCCGGGACAGGTAAATAACGCTGCTGTATGTAAGAGAACGGTGAACCCTGTGGCCATGTCATAAAGCTGCTCTCATTTAAGAAAGGGGTGTGAAACCCGTTGGACAGGTAAATAACGCTGCTCTATGTAGAGAAAGGTGAACCCGGTGGACAGGTAAATAACGCTGCTCTAAATATAAAATAGAAAAGGTGAACCCGGTGGACAGGTAATAACGCTGCTCTAATGGTAGAGAAGGTGAATCCCAGGGTGGGCAGGTAAATACTCTGCTCTATGTAGAGAAGGTGAACCCCGGTGGACATGGTAAATACGCTGCTCTATGATATAGAAAGGTGCTGAACCCGGTGGACAGGGTAAATAACAGCTGCGCGAATTTAAGAAAGTGATCCCGGTGGGCAGGTACAAAACGCTGATCTATGTAGAGAAAGGTGAACCCCCGGTGGACAGTAAATACGGCTGGCTCTATGTAGAGAACCACTGTGACCCAAGGCCGGTTAACAATGTAACATAACGCTGCGGATCTATGTGAACGAGTGGAAAGGTGAACCCCTGATGGAGCAATAAGAACTCAAACGCGTGATCTAAATGTATAAGAAAGGTGAACGCCCCGTGAGATTGCAGGTAAATAACGCGTGCTCTATTTAGAGAAAGGTGGAACCCCGGTTTGTGCAAGGAACAAATAACGCTCGCTCATGTAGAGAAAGGTGAACCCCGTTGGACAGGTCATAACGCTGCTCATGTAGAGAAAGTGAACCCCGGTGGGCAGTAAATAACGCTGCATCTATGTAGAGAAAGGTAACCCCCGGTGTACAGGTAAATCACGCTTGCTCTATGTATGAAAGGTGAACCCGGTGGACAGGTAAATAACGCTGCTGCTATGTAAAAAAGAGAAAAAAGGTGAACCCCCGGTGGACAGGTAATAACGCTGCTCTTTGTAGATAAAGGTTACCCGTGGACCGTCAATAACGCTGCTCTATTTGAGAAAGGGAACCCCCGGTGGACAGGTAAATAACGCTGAGTCTATGTAGAGAAAGGGAACCCGGGGACAGGACACGGACAAGTATACAGCACTGAAGATGTGCGGTGTCTAGGGGGCCAAGGTCATCTGTAGATAGATCACTGCTAACCTCCTCTGGCTGAGCATGTGTACACACTTAACGCTTGGCACTCTATTAGAGAAAGTTGACTCCGGTGCGAAAGCAGGTAAATACGAAGGCCGCTGCTCTATGTAAACGGGGTGAAAAAATACCCATACAACAAACTCCACACCAGGAAACGAATAGGAGATTTGCGAGAGAAAGGTGAATCCCGGTGGACATGTAAAATAAACGCTGCTCTATGTAGAGAAGGTGACCCCGGTGTACAGGTAAATAACCGCTGATCTATTTAAAATGTGAACCGAACCCCTGGGACATTTAAATAACGCGGATCTATTAAGAAAGGTGAATCCCGGAATCCCCGGCTGGGGCAGGTAAATACGCTGCTCTAGGTGAGAAAAGGTGAATCCCTGTGGGACAGGTAAAAACGCTGCTCTATTAGAGAAAGGTGACCCCCGGGTGACAGGTAAATAACGCTGATCTCTGAATAGAAAGGTTAACCCGGTGGAAGACAGGTAATAAGCTGATCTATGTAGAGAAGGTGAACCCCGGGGACAGGTAATAACTCTGCTCATGTAGAGAAGGTTGAACCCCCGGTGGACGAAAAAGTATAAAATAACGCTGATCTAGTTAAGAAGAAGTGTGAACCCGGTGGGATGAGGTAAATAACGCCTGCGCTATTGTATATAAAGGTGACCCGTGACAGGTAAATACACGCTGCTCCTCAAAAAAAATTGTTAAAAAGAGAAAGGTGAACCCGGTGGGTAAGGTAATAACGCTGATCTATGTAGATGAAAGGTAACCCCTTGGAACAGGTAAATAACGCTGCTCTATGTAGAGAAAGGTGACCCCCGTGGGCAGGTAAATAACGCTGCTCATGTAGATAAGGTGAACCCCGGTGGACAGGTAATACGCTGCTCCTATGTAGAGAAAGGTGAATCCCGGTGGAACATTAAATAACGCTGATCTATGTAGAGAACGGTGACAACCCGGTGGACAGTAAATACCGCTGCTCTATTATAGAAAGGTGACCCCGTGGGACAGGTAAATAACGCGTTCTAGTATGAGGAAAGGGTGAGAAAAAATCCCGGTGGACGGTAAATAAAAACGCGCTCTATGTAGGAGAAAGGTGAACCGGTGAAGGCAGTTAATAACGCGTGCTCTATGTACGAAAGGTGAATCACGGTGGACAGGTAAATAAACGCTGATCTATGTTGAGAGAAGGTGTGAACCCCGGTGGACAAGGTTAAATAACGTGCTCTTATGTAGAGTAAAGGTGAAACCAGGTGGACAGTGTAAATAACGCTTGATCTATGTAGAGAAGGTGTAATCCCGGCTGGACAGGTAAATAACGCTGTCTATGTAGAGAAAGGTGAATCACGTGGGCAGTAAAATAACGCTCTTTCTATGTAGAGAAAGGTGAACCGTGACAGGTTAATAACGCGTCTATGTGAGAAAGGTGAATCCCCGGTGGACAGGTAAAACGCTGCTCTATTGTAGAGAAAAGGTGAAATCCCGGGGACAGGTAAATAACGACTCTAGTAGAGAAAGGTGAACCCCCGGTGGACAGGTAAGATAACGCTGCTACTATGTAGAGAAAGGTGAACCCACCCGGTGGAACAGGTAATAACGCTGCCTATGTAGAGAAGGTGAACTCCGGTGGACAGGTAAATAACGGCTTAGTAAGAAGCCCGTGACAGATACCTATAGTAGAGAAAAGGTGAAACCCGTGGGAACAGGTTAAATACGATGCTTTATGTATAGAAAGGTGAACCCGGTGGAACAGAGATAACGCTGCTCTATGTTGAGAAAAGGTGACCCGTCCGGTGGACAGGTAAAATAACGCTGCTCTATGTGGAGAAAGGTGCCATCGACTCGAGTGGACAAGGTAAGAACCGCTGGACTCTATGTAGAGAAAGGTGAACCCCGGTGGACCAGGTAAATAACGCTGCCTCTAGGAGAGAAAGGTGAACCCGGTGGAGGCAGTTAATAACGCTTGCTCTATGAGAAGGTAACCGGGAAGGTAAAGAACCGCCGTATGAATGATCCGGTGGACAGGTAATAAACGCTGCTCTATGAGAGAAGTGTGAACCCGCCCGTGGACAGGTTTAACGTGCTCTAAGTAGAGAAAGGTTGAATACCGGCGGGACGGTAAATAACGCTTGCTTCTATGAGAGTAAAGGTGAACCCCGTGGACAGGTAAATAACGCTGCATCTATGTAGAGACAAGTGAACCCGGTGGCAGGTAAATAACGCTTGCTCTATGTAGAGAAAGGTGAACCCCGTGGACAGTAAATAACGCTGCTCTGTTAGAGAAGGGAACCCGTGGGACAGGTAAATAACGCTGCCCTATCTATTGTAAGAAAGGTGAACCCGGTGGACAGGTAAATAACGCTGTCTATGTAGAGAAGGGAACCCCGGGGACAGGTAAATAACGCTGCATCGTGTAGAGAAAGGTGAACCCGGTGGACAGGTAAATAACGCTGTCTAGTAGAGAAAAGGTGAACCGTCGGTGTGTACAGGGTAAATAACGCTGCTCTATGTAGAGAAAGGTGACCCCGGTGGACAGGTAAAAATAATACGCTGATCTAGTAGAGAAAGGTGTGAAACCCCGGTGGACAGGTAAAAACGGCTTGCTCTATGTAGAGTAAATGTGTTAAACCGCGTGGACAGGTAAACTACGCGTGCGTATTGTAGGAAAGGTGAAACCCGGGGACAGGTAAAGACGCTGTACTCTATGTAGAGAAAGTGAACCGTGTGACAGGTAAATAACGCTGCTCTATGTAGAGAAAGGTGAATACCCGTGGACAGGTAATAACGCTGCTCCTATGTAGAGAAAGGTGAATCCCGGTGGACAGGTTAAATAACGCTTGGCTCTTGTAGAGAAAGGTGAACAGGTGGACAGGTAACTAACGCGTAGCTCTATGATAAGAAGAAAGGTGACCCTGTAACATATATAGGCTCATAAGTGATAATCTGCAAGGTACCGCTGCTCTATGTAGAGAAAGGTGAACCCCGGTGGGACGGTAAAAACGCTGCTCTAATGTAGAGAAAGTGAACCCCGGGTCGACAGGTTCATAACATGCTCGTCTCTATGTAGAGAAGGTGAACCCCGGTGGACAGGTAAATAACGACTGCTATATATGTAGAGAAATTGGAACCCCGTGGCAGGTAAATATACCTGCTCTATGTAGAGAAGGTGAATCCGGTCGGGCAGTAGAAATAACGCTGTCTATCTATGTAGAGAAAGGTGAACCCGGGGGACAGGTAATATAACGGCGCTCTATTAGGGAAAGGTGAAATCCCGTGTGAGGCAGGTAAGAATAACGTGTCTATGTAGATGAAGGAATCCTGGACGGAAAAACCTGACCAAAAATGTAGATAAAGGTGAACCCGGTTGGACAGGTAAATAACGCTGATCTTGTAGAGAAAGGGGTTGAACCCCGGTGGAAGTAAATAAACGCTTGCTCAAATATTAGAGCAAGGGAACCCCGGTGGACAGTGTAAATAACGCTGCTCATAATGTATAGAAAGGTGAACCCCGTTGACGGTAAATAAACGCTGCTCAGTGTAGAGAAGGTGAACCCCGGTGGACAGGTAATAAGCAGCTGCTCTTGTTAGGGAGAAAGGAATCCCGGTGGACAGGTAAATAACGCTGCTCTATTGTAGAGAAAGGGGATCCCAGGTGGACAGGTAAATACGCTGACTCTATGGAGAGAAAGGTGAATCCAGGTTGTGGACCGATGTAAAATACGCTGTCTCTATGTAAGAAAGGTGAATCCCGTGTGACAGGTAAATAACGCTGCTCTACTGTAGAGGAAAGGTGGACAGGGGAAACCCCGGTGGACAGGTAATAACGCTGCTCTATGTAGAGAACAGGTGAACCCCGGTGGACAGGTAATAACGCTGCTCTATGTAGAGAAAGGTGAACCACGGTGCGGTGACAGGTAAATACCGCTCGAAAGACCCGGGACATATAAGTTGTTAGAGAAAAGTGAACCCCGGCTGGACCAGTGTAAATATGCTGATCTATGTTAGAGAAAAGTGTGACCCGGTGGACAGGTAATAACGTCTGCTCTAGTGTAGAGAACAGGTGAACCCGGTGTAGCAGGTAATATAGTAACATAAACTATCACGGGCGAAATTGTTAATTGGCGAAATTGCATGTCCAAACACACCAGCTCCTTACACCACCAATCACTTCAACTGCACACACACACTTATACTCCTGAGCTCCGTGGCTCTCACTAGACGTAGACACAGAGGGTGCGCGTAAACTTACCCACGAACTCACTACCTCCAATCCGCGAGGTCGGATCTTAACTTTGGCCCCGAATTCTCAAGACATGAATATACTCGTTTACACCGGACATTCACCTCCACCTCTAACTTTGTCAATAGGCACCAAGTGAACCAGACCGCCGCGTGAGATACAAAGGCAAAAGCAGAACACCACAGCCCCCCAATGACTGTCCTACCCGACCACCCCGACGTTAACCTATCATGAAAATCGAGGTAATACAATACACAGAACTAAAGTCACTAGGCAAAAAAAAGGGAACACACAGTCTACATAGCGATGATAAGGGTCATTGGGCATGACGCAGATTACCCTACTCATCATCCACCATATTCCAATTAGAATGGGCGTCCCCTACCACTAACCACCTGCCTATCCTTCCTAGCCCCCAGTTCTCCCTCCCTTGTGTATTGGAGATGGCCGTCCCCTGGGTGCTCAAGGGAAAGGCCCGCTCCATACATGCTGCTTCCGAGCCATCGTCCTCCACATCTTCACCTAAATGGCAATCTGTTGGGATCGACCAGCTGGGAAGAAGCCCCCCTATACTTCGTCCCCTACTTCCCTGGTGACCTTACAAATCTATCTTCCTTCTCCACTTATCTGCCCCATCTCCACCCTCCAGGTTACTGGCCCCTGCCAGTACCTGCTTTCCCCCGGTTTGCCAAAGCCTGCAATGACCGCAGTTTCCCCTTTAATTCTGGGCCTCAGATTCCAATGGGCAACCCACTCACATCTACACATACATAGGAACCTTGGTCCCGCTCCAAGATCCTATACATCGGCAGGATGCACATTGTGTGGCCCCAACAACACTGTCCATACTAAACAGATACAACACACCAACAGCGATACACACCACAGCAATACACACCAACTGCAATACAATACACATCAAAACAACTGAACAGCATCTTGTGTTTAAACCCTTTCTTTTGTTTCTTAATGCCATCAATGCCCCCCAATAACACATCCCCCCTTAAGAAAGAATCACCTACTTAAATGAATCCGCTCAGAACTGAAATCTCTCTGAAGCAGAACTTTTATGTGAGTGTACTATATATGTATCGTATGTATATAATATTATTATATGTATCGTATGTATTATAATACTATATATGTATGTTTGTATAATATTATTATATGTATCGAATGTATATATATTATTATTATGTATCGGAATGTATTATAATATATTATATGTATCGTTTGTATTATAATACTATTATATGTATCGTTTGTATTATAATATATTTATTATCGAATGTATTATAATACTATTATATGTATCGTTTGTATTATAATACTATTATATGTATCGTATGTATTATAATATTATTATATGTATCGTATGCATTATAATATTATTATAGGTATTGTATGTATTATAATATTATTTATGTATCGTATGCATTATATAGTGAATAATGCACCCCCTACTGTAAATTATAAGGATATTAGAAGTCACCGAGGAGTTCTGTGTCTATATAAAGGTACAAGGACACAGACTGAGTTATAACGGGAACTCTGGTACCATCATGTATTATAATGGATAATGTATCCCTACTGTAATTTAAGGATATTAGAAGTCCTGAGGAGTCTGTGTCTATATAAAGGTACAAGGACACAGACTGAGTTATACAGGGAACTCTGGTACCACTCATGTATTATAAGGGATAATTGTATCCCCTACTGTAAATTATAGGTATATTAGAAGTCACTGAGGAGTTCTGTGTCTTATAAGGTACAAGGACACAGACTGAGTTTATACAGGGAACTCTGGTACCACTCATGTATTATAAGGATATGTATCCCCTATGCTAAATTATAAGGATATTAGAAGTCACTGAGGAGTTCGTTGTCTATATAAAGGTACAAGGACACAGACTGAGTTATACAGGGAAACTCTGGGTACCACTCATGTATTATACGAGGATAATGTATCCCCTACTGTAAATTATAAGGATATTAGAAGTCACTGAGGAGTTCGTGTGTTTATATAAAGGTACAAGGTCACAGACTGAGGTATCAGGGAACTCTGGGGTACCACTCATGTATTATAAGGGATATGGATCCCCTACTGTAAATTATAAGGATATTAGAATCACTGAGGAGTTCTGTGTCTATATAAAGGTACAAGACACAGACTGAGTTTACAGGAACTCTGGGTACCACTCATGTATTATAGGGATAATGTATCCCCTACTGTAATTATAAGGATATTAGAAGTCACTGAGGAGTTCTGTGCTATATAAAGGTACAAGGACACAGACTAGTTATACAGGGAAACTCTGGGTACCACTCATGTATTATAAGGATAATGTATCCCTACTGTAAAATTAGATAAGATATTAAGTCACTGAGGGAGTTCTATATCCATATAAGGTACAAGGGACACAGACTAGTTATACAGAGAACTCTGGGTACCACCCATGTATTATAAGGGATAATGTATCCCTACTGTAAATTATAAGGAATTAGAAGTCCTGATGAGTGCTGTCTATATAAAGGTACAAGGACACAGACGGAGTTATACAGGGAACTCTGGGTACCACTCATGTATTATAAGGATAATGTACCCAACGTAAAATTATAAGGGATATTAGAAGTCACCGAGGAGTTCCGTTCTATATAAGGTACAAGGACCCAGACTGAGTTATACAGGAACTTGGGGGTACCACTCAGTATTTATAAGGGGATAACGTATCCCTACTGTAAATTATAAGGATATAAAGTCACGAGGAGTTCCGTGACCATATAAAAGCACGAGGCCGCAGGCCGAGTGCCTTTTATACAGGGCGCGGACTCCAGGTGACTTCTAATATCCGAATATTTTACTGTAGGGGGTGTGTTAATTTAGTATAATCACCCCCTCATTTGAGAACCATCCAGGCCCTTGCCTTGCCTTGCCCTCTCCTCTCCCCGTCTCACTTCCCCAGCTCCATTTACTTTCCCCTTTTTTTTTACATGTAAGGAAAAAGGTGGAGCCGCGCATACACAGTGGTGCCGAAGCTGCGTAACTCCGTGAAGAAAGAACGGAAACACGGTAAGCGTAAAGTTGAAAAGTAAACGGAGGTGGGGAAGTGAGGCAGGGGGAGAGAAGAGGTAGGCGTTCCGGAAAGGTAAATCGGCGCGCTACTACGTAGTAGCGCGCGATTATAAGATTATTTACGTTTGCTGCATAGGATCAGAGAGGGTGATTATAATTGTCTTCTATAATTTCGGGCATAGAATTTTCTACCATGAAGTAATACGTATCATTATTAGCTGTGATTAGTAATATTTATTATATTATTATATAGTAGATTAATGTATTTATAATATTACTTATATGTATCGTATGTATTATAATATTATATATGTATGTATGATTATAATGTTATTATATGTAGTGTTTATTATATATTATTATCTGTATAGTGGATGTATTATTAATATATTACGTACTTATTATCTAGTTTATAGTTAGTATTATATATTATTATATGTAGTGTATGTGATTATAATATTATGATATGTATCGTTGTATATTATATATGTGAATAGTGTATGTATTATATTATATGTATTATATGAGTGTAGTATTATAATATTATTATATGTATATGTATGTATTATAATATTATTATATGTAGTGTATGTATTATAATTATTATTATATGTAGTGTATGTATTATAATATTATTATATGTATCGTATGTATTATAATATTATTATATGTATTGTATGTATTATTTAATTTGGCTTGAAAAAGCCAAATTACTGTTATTTTTCTTCTCTTCGTCTATCTTTTCTTCTTCTTTTCTTCCGTTTTATTTCTTCCCCTTTTTTGGACCGTATCTCCTCCCACAGTTTTTGAGCTAGAGACATAAAATTCGGTACAGACGTGCGGGGCATATGGAGAAGTGTGCTATCTTCTAGCTAAGGAATCCGCGGAAGCGATGTATACGGCGTTATCGGAGAATTTCCGGACATTTTTTCCCCATAGACTATAAGGTAACAATCCTCAAATGTGGATATTTCAAAAACAGTTTGTTTCATGGTCATAAACACAACCCCCCACACACACAGGTAACACCTACCTACTTGACCTACCTTCACTTCCCATGGAGCCATACTTAAAGGGTAACTATAGTCAAAAACTAATTTTGATCAATACATCAAGAAGTGGTTAGTCATACAAGCAAACACATACCCCCAACCTCACATAGCTACACACACCTACTGACCTAGACCATTCCATTCTTCTGGGCAGCCATACTTAAAGGGTAAATAAAGTCAAAAAAAAACAACCTAATTTTGATATATCCCTCAATAAAAAAAGTTTTATGGTTGTAAAAAAAAAAAAAAGGACATACCCCCTCAACCAGACCCGGTACACACACCTACTGATCTACTTATCCATTACGGGGCAGCCATACTTAAAGGGTTAACAAAAGTCAAAAAAGATAATTTTGATTTATCCTCAATAAAATACAGTTTTATGGTTTATAAAAACAAAAAAAGACATACCCCCTCAACCAGACCCAGGTACACACACTACTGATCTACTAATCCATTACTGTGGCAGCCATACTTAAAGGGAACTATAGTTAAAAAAAAAAAAAACTATTTGACTAATCATCAACAAAGTTTTTTTGAGACAGGGTACCGTACCTACTGACCTACCCTTCCATTTTCTGTGGCAGCCATATGTAAGGGTAACTAAAGTCAAAAATAAATTTTGATCAATAATCAAAAAAGTTTGTTTTTTTAACTTCCAACCTGACACAGGTACACCACCTACTGAGGTTCCCATTCATTCATGTGGCAATCATATTTAAAGGGTAAGTATAGTTAAAAAAAACCTAATTTGACCAACCATCAAAAAAGTTAGGGGGAGTATTCAATATGGATCCTTTTCTGTCTAAAACCCCCGTTAACCCCAAGAAATTTCGGGTTAACGTGGGTTTTAGACGGATTTTAGAGCACAGCACCATTTCCAAATGTTTGGAATAGCGCCGGCTATAGATCCAAAACCAGAAGTGTTTTTAAGTTTCGCGCTACTTGGTAGATCAAAACTTAACGCTAGTGTGTGGGAGCCGTTAAACCCCGCTCTTATCCCGCGATGTAAACCTGACATAATCTCGTTTACGTCAGGTATGGTATCCGGGATCGGGCCGTGTAGTAACACGGCTTGCAATATTGAATCTCCCCATTAGTCTTTATCCTCCAACCTGACACGAACACACACACAACTGACCTACCTTAATTCATGTGACATATTTAAAGGGTAAGTAAAAAAACAACAATGTCCTCACATGGCATTATTGAGTTTTACAATCGCGCACACACACCATTCCCTTCCGAATGCAGCCCTTCAACCAAATTCAAAGTTATACTTAACTTCCCTTTCTATATTTTATGTATTGTAGTGACGTTATCTTATATTAACATGTATATATGTATTATTAATTCTGGTTTTATTATAATCTGTATTTATATCTGTATAAATGTTATTATTTTATGTGTGTATATTTGTCGTATTATTCGTATTATTATATGTAGCGTATGTATTATTATATGTATTATTATTTCGTATTATTACTGTATATTGTGTAATGTATGTATGTATGTATAGACGAAATATTATTATATGTATTGCTAATTCGTATTTATACTGTAGTTTATGTATTATTATACGTATTTTATAAATATATGTATGTATGTATTATATTATTTTATGTATTTTTATATGCATATAGGTATTGTTATATGTAGTGTATGTATTATATGTATTATTAGTTGAAGTGTAGGTTAATTATGTTTAGTGTATGTATTATTGTATGTAGTGAATGTAATATTACAAGTTTTATATGTATTGTTTGTATTAGTATATGTCTATACTACAATATATTAATATCTATAAAAAACATATATTTACTATTATGTAGTGTATGTGTATTATTTATGTATGTATATATATGTATTATTATTTGTATTAGACCAAGGACCCATCTTACTACACTAAAAAATGATGACGTAAGGAAATCGCGTTTTTTCATTTGATTTTAATTATAAAGGTATTTAGTATTTTGCTGTTTCCATGACAACTTGTTTTCCTGTAGGTACAAACATGTAAACTTCCACTGCTTCCTCCGCATGTTAAGAATCGTGCTGCCCCCCCCATAGCATCTGTGTGGGAACAATTCCACTGAACCCAATACCCATTCATTGTTTTATTCTAAAAATTAAGGGTAACTAGGACATTTACACATTCAACAATATGTATATACAAGACTCCTCCTCTTGGAAAAATCACATTGTCATGCATAATTCATACATGATACATACTATTACCAGGAGTCATCTGGGACCCTGAACCTGCATGGATTAATAAGTGGTATATTGTAACAGAAGGAGACCATGCAATTGATTATACTGCATATAATCCATACAGATTCAGATGATTCCTGGGTAATATGTATGTAACATGTATGAATTTATGTACGGTGATGCCATTTCCCTTAGGGGAGGAGTCACCCTTTAAAGTGGTATGTGCAATTAAATTCCTTTACTTTGCTGAAACGTTGGTTATTTGGTAATTTTAGACCAACATTGAGGGATAGTTGGGTCCCTATGGAGATAATTACCTACTGGAAACTGTATATATATATATATAATAAATAGAGAGAGACAGAGACCAAGTTAGAGAGACAGAGACAGAGAGAGATAGTGAGAGACAGAGACCAAGATAGAGAGACAGAGACAAAGAGAGATAGTGAGAGACAGAGACCAAGATAGAGAGACAGAGACAGAGAGAGATAGTGAGAGACAGAGACCAAGATAGAGAGACAGAGAGAGATAGTGAGAGACAGAGACCAAGATAGAGAGACAGACAGAGACAAAGAGAGATTTTTTTACCTGGATAGTGTCCCTGTGTTCACCCATCCTATGATAGTGTATATTAGGTACCTGGACAGTGTCCCGTATGTTTCACCCTTCCCTATGATAGTGTATATTTTAGGTACCTGGATAGTGTCCCTTGTTTCACTATCCTATTGATAGGTATATTAGGTACATGGACAGTGTCCCGTGTTTCAAACCTATCCCTATTGATAGTGTATATTAGGTACCTGGATAGTGTCCCCGTGTTTAACCCTACCCTATTGATAGTGTATTTAGTACCTGGACAGTGTCCCAGGTTCACCTATCCTATGATAGTGTATATTAGGTACCTGGACAGTGTCCCCTGTTTCACCAATCCCTATTGATAGTGTAGATAGGACCCGGACAGGTGCACGGGTTTCACCCTATCCCTATTGATAGGTATATTAGGTACCTGGACAGTGTCCCCGTGTTCACCCTATCCCTATTGAAGTGTCTATTAGAGGTACCTGGACAGTGTCCCCGTGTTTCACCCATCCTATTGATGTGTATATAGGACCGATAGTGCCCCGTGTTAACACTAACCTATGATAGTGTATATTGGTACCTGGATAGTGCGTGTTCACCCTATCCTATGATAGTGTATATTAGGTACCTGGACAGTGTCCCCGTGTTTCACCTATCCCTATTGATCGTGTATTTAGGTACCTGGACCAGTGTCCCCGTGTTTCACCCTATCCCTATGATAGTGTATATAGGTACAGGACAGTGTCCCCGTGTTCACCCTATCCATATTGATAGTGTATATTAGGTCCATGGACAGTGTCCCCGTTGTTAACCTATCACTATTGATAGTGTATATTAGGTACCTGGATAGTGTCCCCGTGTTTCACCCTATCCCTATTATAGTGTATTTAGGGTACCCGGACAGTGTGCCCGGTTTCACCCTTTATCCCTATTGATAGTGTATATTATGTACCTGGACAGTTGTCCCGTGTTTCACCCTATCCCTATTGATAGTGTATATTAGGCTACCTGGACAGTGTTCCCCGTGTTTCACCCATCCCTATGAAAGTGTATAGTAGGTACCCTGGATAGTGTCCGCTGTTTTCACCCTATCCCTATTGATAGTGCTATATTAGGTACCTGGGACAGGTTCCCGTGTGTCCACCTATCCATAGCGATAGGTATATTAGGTACCTGGATAGTGTCCAGTGTTTCACCCTATCCCTATTGATAGTGTTATATAGGTACCTGGATAGTGTCCCGTGTGATCACCTACACTATGATGAGTGTATATTAGGTACCTGGACAGGTCCCCGGTTTCACCCTATCCCTATACGATAGGTATATTAGGTACTGGATAGTGTCCCGTGTTCACCCTATCCCTATGATAGGTAATTAGGTACCTGGATAGTGTCCGTGTGCACCTATCCATATTGATAGTGTATATTAGGTTACTGGATAGTGTCCCCGTGTTTCACCCTATCCATATGGATAGGGATATATTAGGTACAATGATAGTGTCCCGTTGTTTCACCCTATCCCTATTGATAGGGTATATAGGTACCTGGATAGTGTCCCGTGTTTCACCCTATTCCCTATTGATCAGGTACTATTAGTACCTGGATAGTGCCCCGTCGTTCACCATATCCCTATTGATAGTGTATATTAGGTAGGTCCTGGATAGTGTCCCGTGTTTCACCCTATCCCTATTGATAGGTATATTCGGTACCCGGACAGTGTGCCCGGTTTCACCTATCCCACCCTCATCCCTATTGATAGTGTATATAGGTACCTGGATAGATGTCCAGTGTTTCAACCATTATCCCTATGATAGTTGATATTAGGTAACCTGGACAGTGTCCCGTGTTTCACCCTATCCCCTATTGATAGTGTATATTAGGTAACATGGATAGTGTCCCGTGTTGTTTCACCCTTTCCATATTGATAGTGTAATTAGGTACCGGATCGTGTCCCGTGTTTCACCCTATCCTATTGAGTAGTGTAATAGGTACGGGATAGTGTCACCGGGTTTCACCCTATCCCTATTGATAGTGATATTTTAGGTACCTGGACAGGTCCCGTGTTTACCCTTATCCCTTATGATCAGTTATATGAGGGTACCTGGACAGTGTCCCGTGGTTCTTCACCCTATCCTATTGATAGTGTATATTAGGTACACGGACAGTGTCCCCGTGTTTCCCCTATCCTATTGATAGTGTATATTAGGTACCTGGACAGTGTTCCCGTGTTTCACCCTACCCCTATTGATAGTGTATATTAGGCACCTGGATAGTGGTCCAGTGTTTCACCCTATCACACCCTTACCTATTGATAGGTATATTAGGTACCTGGGAGAGTTTTCCCGTTGTATCCACCCTATCCTATTGATAGGTATATTAGTACCGGCAGGTCCCCCGTGTTTACCCTATCCAACCCATCCCTGATTGAAGTGTAATTAGGACTGGTATGTCCCATGTTTCACCCTTCCTATTGATAGTGTATATTAGGTACCTGGATAGTGTCACCGTGTTTCACCCTATCCTATTGATAGTGTTTATTAGGGAACCTTGGACAGTGTCCCCGTGTTTCACCATATACTTTGATAGTGTTATATTAGGTTACCTGGAGAGTGTCACCGTGTTTCACCTATCCCTATTGATAGGTATATTAGGACCTGGAGAGTGTCCCCGTGGTTTACCTATCCCTATGATAGTGTATATTCGGTACCTGATAGTGTCCCCGGTTTCCACTCTATCCTATTGATCGTGATATTAGGTAACCGGACAGTGTCCCCGTGTTTCACCCTTACTATTGATAGTGTTATATAGGTACGGAATGTCCCGTGTTTCACCCTACCCTATGATAGTGTATATTAGGTACCTGGATAGTGTCCCCGCGTGTTCACCCCTATCCATATTGATATGTAATTAGGTACCTGGATTAGTGTACCGTGTTTCACCCTATCCCTATTGATAGTGATATTAGGGTACCGGATAGGTCCCCGTTGTTTCACCCTAATCCCTATGATAGTGTATATTTAAGGTACCTGGACTAGTGTCCCCGGTGTGTCACCCTGCCATATTGATAGTGTATTAGGTACCCTGGACAGCTGTCCCGGGTTTCACCCTTCCTATCTGGTGTATATTAGGAGTACCTGGATAGTGTCCCCGTGTTTCACCCATCCCTATTGATAGTAGTATATGTAGGTGACCTGGATAGGTTCCCGTGTTTCACCACTGATCCCTATGATAGTTTGTAATTAGGTACCGGATAGAGTTCCCCGATGTTTCACCCAATCCCCTATTGATAGGTATATATTACGGTACCTGGATAGGTGTCCCCGCTGTTCACCTATCCCTATGATAGTTGTATATTAGGTACCTGGACTAGTGGTACCCGTGTCACCCTATCCACTATTGATGTGGTTATGGTACCTGGCAGTGTTGTCCCCGTGTTTCACCCTATCCCTATTATAGTGTGTATTGAAGTTACTGGACAGGTGTCCGTGTTCACCCGTATCCCTATGATAGTGTATATAGGTACCTGGAGTGTCCCCGTGTCTTCACCCTACCCTATGATCAGTTATATTAGGTACCGCTGGACAGTTTGTCCCCGTGTTTCACCTATCCCTATTGATAGTGTATATTAGGTACCGGGACAGTGTCCCCCGTGTTTCATCCTTCTATTGATAGTGTCTCCATTAGGTACCTGGACTAGTGTCCCCGTGTTTCACCCTATCTATTGATAGGTAGTCATTAGGACCTGGAGGTGTCCCTCGTTGTTTCACCCTATCCCTATGATAGGTATATTAGTTACCTGGACAGTGTCCCGTGTTTCACCTATCCCTAGTGATAGTGTAATTAGGTACCTGGACAGTGTCCCGTGTTTCCACCCTACCCTATGATAGTTGTATATTAGGTACCGAGGACAGTGTCCCCGTGTTTCACCCTATCCCTATTGATATGTAATAATGGGTACCTGGATAGTGCCCGTGTGTTCACCCATCCTATGATAGTGTATTAGGTACCTGGAAGTTGTCCCCGTGTTGCACCCTCTCCCTATTGATAGTGTAATTAGGTACCTGGACGTTGTCCCCGTGTTCCACCTATCCCTATTGATAGGGTATATAGGTACCTGGATCAGTCCCGTTACTATCCTATTATAGTACACAGTGTCCCGTGTTTCCACCCAGTAGTAATATCCTTTACATCATGATCCATAATACGTAGCACTTTATGATGATAATAGAAAGTAAACACTATTATCATACATATACAAATGAATTTTAATCTTTACATACATTAATACAATCTAGGAGTAAAGCACTTATTATACATACAGATACAATAACTGAATCTAGTAAAGCCTCTATTTGTCTACATGATAAATACTGACTAGAAAACATTATAGATACATCTGAATCTGAAAGCACTCTATTTTACATACATGATACAATACTGAATCTAGTAAGCACTGCATTGTATACTACATGATACAATCAATCTGTAGACACTCTATTTTAAAAGATACAAATGCATCTAGTAGTCTATAGCCATAGATACATGATACAATAATGAATCTAGTAAGCACTCATTTATACATAACATGATACAATACGAATTAGTAAGCACTCTATTTTATAAAACTGATTACAATACTGAATTTGTAAAGCACTTATTATACAGTACATGATAACATAACTGAATCTAGTAAAGCACTCTTTATTGTATACATATACAACTGAACAGTAGCACTATTTAATACAACAAATGAATCTAGTAAAGCACTCTATTTATACTAATGACAATACTAGAACTATCATATTACTATAAGAATCTACTAACATTTATTTAGATAAGCTTATAGTCAGTATGTTCATTGTATGTACAAATAGAGTGCTTTCAGATCAGTATTGTATATGTATTGTAAAATAGAGGCTGTACTAGATTAAGTATTGTATCATGTATGTATAAATAGAGTGCTTTACCCTTTAAAACACTTAGTTTGTCTTTTAAGCAACAAAATGGCGCTTAAGTAAAATTTTCGTATATAAAATAGTAACGTCAATGATGGTCTCACAATCTATGAAAATCCCGATCAGCAAACATCACCACATTCTGCATTCCAACTTCTTATTACGAGGCTGGATAATGTGAGCTGCGAAGTCCGATGAAAGCTGTTGTGTAACTCCCTACGGCATTTACGTACTTGATGTAAAATAATTGAACAGACTGTGAAGACCCAATTCCATTTACCCATAAAGTCACTATTAGAGTCAATGGGATTGTGAATACGCAAACCTCTAGGTATAATGGCAGAGTATTTATCAAGGGAGACAATATCCCACCAAGTAGGTTGTCGTACCAGTTATAGTATACGGAAACCACGCGTATCAGTTATGGTATCGGACCCATTGTACAGTAGGTTATCGCACACTCTCAGATGGTATCAGACCTACTGAATAGTATGGATCGGGACCCACTCGTACAGTATGGTATCGGACCCACTCGTTAAAGGATGGCATCGACCTACTCGTAATTAGTATGGTATGGACCCACTGTATCAGTATGGTATCGACCTACTCGTAATCGTATGTATCAGACCCACTCATACCATATGGTATCAGACCCACTGTATCAGTATGGTAATCAGACCCATCATATCAGTTATGGATCAGACCCCAGCTAAGTATCAGTATGGTATCAGACCTACTCGTAATCAGTATGGTATCAGACCCACTCATATCAGTATGGTATCAGACCCACTAGTATCAGTATGGTATCAGACCCACTCATATCAGTATGGTATCAGACCCACTAGTATCAGTATGGTATCATACCCACTTGTATCAGTATGGTATCTGGACCACTCGTTCCCCAGTAGTGGTATCAGCCTACTCTAATCTAGTAGACCCTAATCAGTATGGTATCAGACCCAACTATATCAGTATGGTACAGACCCACTAGTATCAGTATGGTATACCACGTGTACCTATGTATCAGACTGCGTAGCGGACCACTGGTACGGTCGAACCACTCGTTTATCGTTAGGTATCGGACCCACTGTATCGTATGGTATCTGGACCACTTCGTCAGTATGGTATCGAGACAATGGCCAACTCGTATCAGTATGTTATTAGACCCAATGTATCGGTTTATGGTACCGACCCACTCGATCAGTATGGTATGGACCCAGAGTATCCAAAAAGACTAATGTACGACACCCCCCGTCTAGTAGGACTAGGGATTGGCTAAGGTTTGTCTTAGATCCACAGTCACATATAAGGGACCAGAGGCGAGGTGGGTGCAGTATAGTATAACATGTTTCAAGGAGTGTGTTGGTTAGGTACAGTCAGTTATATGGTACATGAGAAGATCCTGGAATATTTCATTGGGATTGATGTGAGCTCTGGTATGGGGAACACGTGAGGGACCATTGTACACGGAACACTCACAGGATGACAGTTCTATAATAATTATTAATAGTCTCCCAGTCACTGTCACAGGAACCAGAGACAGATTTGCAGACTGGTGTTTGTGGAACATGAAAGTGTGGAGAGGATAGTGAGAGGGGAGGTGGGGAGAGCGAGGGAAGTGACGGGGGGTCGGCCAGAATGGGAAGGAAAGAAAGGAAGCAAGTGTCCAAAGATATACACAGCCAAAGCATTACGAACTTATTTCCTCGGAGAAGTAGACTGGAATGTATTACTCCTTAGTGCGGAAGCACGAAGTGACCAGGTGAATCGGGGTGTGGTCTTGAGAGTGGACTGCTCTACTTGGGGTGTATTAGGTGATCTCTGGGCTGCTATTGGGTGTACTTAGTGTACCTGACTGACTTTATTGGGAGTGGAAGTAGACAATGCGTGTACTCCTCCTTTTGGAGTGGGCCTACTCGGAACAGCTCTCAAGATAGCTATTAGGAGCTAACTCTGAGTACTGGGACGTGCTACCCCGAGGACGTGGACCCCAGGGATTGTAAATAAAATAAGAGCGTATTTATTAACCAATAGGGCACACCAACTACCACTATCAGGAATTGACCCACGTGGCAGTAAATTCCGGTACCACGATTAGGAGCAATATTACAATTCAGTGTTATTATTTATAACTACTGTCCAAGGTGGGTGTGACACCTCAAATTCCACCCTCAAAGGAACATGTGAATCAGAAGAAAACACAAAGCACAATAATGTCACAAACGAGATATGATGTGCACCTAGTACAACATAGCATATATCTTATATCGTTTTTAATGTAATAGAGTATATGTGTACATTCCTAGGCCATACAATCCATATATATCTGTATATACAGTATATCTATATATATAACATAGAAAAGATAATCAATGCACATTCCTAGGTCCCATACAATATCATATTATCTATATTACAGTAATCTATATATAAAATAGAAAGATAATCAATGTACATCTAGGCCCCATACAATATCATATTATCTGTAACAGTATATCTATATATATAAACATAGAAAAGAATAATCACTGTACAGTTCCTAGGCCCATACAATATCATATTATCTGTATATACAGTGTATCTATATATATAAACATAGAAAAGATATCATATGACATTCCTAGGCCCCATACAATATCATATTATCTGTATATACAGTATATCTATATAATATATAAACATAGAAAAGATAATCAATGACATTCCTGGGCCCATACAATATCATATTATCTGTATATACAGTATATTATATATATATAAACATAGAAAAGATAATCAATGTACATTCCTAGGCCCCATTACAATATCTATTCTGTATATACAGTATATCTATATAAATAAACATAGAAAAGATAATCAATGTACATTCCTAGGCCCCATACAATATCATATTATCGGTATATACAGTATATCATAGATATATAAACATAGAAAGATATCAATGTACATTCTAGGCCCATACAAATATCATATTATCTGTATATACAGTATATATCTATATATATAAAACATAGAAAAGATAATCAATGTACATTCCTAGGCCCTACATACAATATCATATTATCTGGATATACAGTATATATTATATCATATAAACATAGAAATAGATAATCAATGGAACATTCCTAGGTCCCATTACAATATCATATTATCTGTATATCGACAGTAATATAGATAAAACATAGGAAAGATAATCAATGTACATTCCTAGGCTCCATACAATATACATATATCTGTATATACATTATCTATATATATATTAAACATAGAAAAGATAATCAATGTACATTCTAGGCCATACAAATTTCATATTTATCTGTATATACAGTATATATATATATATATAAACATAGAAAAGATAATCAATGCATTTCCTAGGCCCATACAATATCATATTATCTGTATATACAGTATATCTATATATTATAAACATAGAAAAGATAATCAATGCACTTCCTAGGCCCATACAATATCCTATTATATGTATATACAGTTATCTATATATATATAACATAGAAAAGATAATCAATGTACATTCCTAGGCCCCATACAATATCTCATCTTATCTTGTATTACAGTTATCTATATATATTATAAAACATAGAAAGAATCAATATGTACATTCCTAGGCCCCATAAATATATATTATCTGTATATACAGTATATCTATATATATAAACATAAGAAAGATAATCAATGTACACTCCTAGGCCCCATAAATATCATATTATCTGTATATACAGTATATCTATATATATAAACATAGAAAAAAAGATAATCAATGTACATTCCTAGGCCCCATACAATATCATATTATCTGTATATACAGTATATCTATATTATATAAACATAGAAAAGATAATCAATGTAATTCCTAGGCCCATACAATATCATATTATCTGTATATACAGTATATCTATATATATAAACATAGAAAAGATAATCAATGATATTCCTAGGCCCATACAACTATCTATTATCTGTATATACAGTATATCTATATATATAAACAGAAAAAGATAATCAATGTACATTCCTAGGCCCATACAATATCATATTATCTGTATATACAGTATTTCTATAATATATAAACATAGAAAAGATAATAAATGTACATTACCTAGGCCCATACATATCATATTATCTGTATATACAGTTATCTATATATATATAAACCATAGAAAAGATAATCAATGACATTCCTAGGCCCCATACCAATATCAATTATCTGTATATACCGTATATCTATATATATAAAAATAGGAAAGATAATCAATGTACATCCTAGGCCCATACAATATCATATTATCTGTATATACAGTATATCTATATATATAAACATAGAAAAGATATCAATGTACATTCCTAGGCCCATACAATATCATATTATCTGTATATAAGTATATCTCTATATATATAAACATAGAAAAGATAATCAATGAACATTCCTAGGCCCATACAATATCATATTATCTGTATATACACGTATATCTATATATAAAACATAGAAAAGATAATCAATGTTACATTCCTAGGACCCATACAATATCATATTATCTGTATGTACAGTATATCATCTTAAATAAACATAGAAAAGATAATCAATGTACATTCCTAGGGCCCCATACAGTATATCATATTATCTGTATATACAGTATAATCTATATATATAAACATAGAAAGATAATCAAGTACATTCTAGGTCCCATACAATATCATATCTATGTAATACAGTATATCTATATATTAAAATAGAAAGATAATCATGTACATTCCTAGGCCCATACAATATATATTATCTGTATATACCGTATATCTATATATATATAACATAGAAAGATAATCAATGACATTCCTAGCCCCATACAAATCATTTATCTGTAATACAGTATATCTATTTTATATAACATAGAAAGATAATTAATGACATTCTAGGCCCCATACAATATCATATATCTGTATATACAGTATATCTATATATATAAACATAGAAAAAGATAATCAATGTACATTCCTAGGTCCTATACAATATATTATTATCTGTTATCAGTATTATATATATATAAACATAGAAAAGATAATCAATGTACATTCCTAGGCCCCATACAATTCATATTTCTGTATTACAGTATATCTATATATAGATAAAACATAGAAAAGATAATCAATGCACATATCCTAGGCCCATACAATACATATTATCTATATATACAGTATATCTATATATGATATTAACATAGAAAAGATAATCAATGCCATTCCTAGGCCCCAACAATATCCATATATCTGTATATACAGCTATCTATATATATAAACATAGAAAAGATAATCAATGTACATTCCTAGGCCCCATTACAATATCAATATTGATATACAGTATATCTTATATATATATAACATGAAAAGATAATCAATGGACATTCCTAGGCCCCATACAAATTCATATTATCTGTATCAGTAAGTATATCATATATATATATAAACATAGAACGATAATCAAGTGACATCCTAGGCCCCATACAATATCATATTATCGTATATACAGTATATCATAATATATATAACATAGAAAAGATAACTAATGACATTCCTAGGCCCCATACAATATCATATTATCTTGTATATACAGTATATCATATATATATAAACATAGAAAAGATATCAATGACATTTCAGGCCCATACAATATCATATTATCGTATATACAGTCTATCTATATATATAAAAAATAGAAAGAAATGATAATCAATGACATCCTTGCCCCATACATATCATTATTATCTGTATATACGTATATCATATATATAAACATAGAAAGATAATCAAGTACATTCCAGGCCCCATACACATATCATATTATCTGTCAATAAGTATATCTATATATAAACATAGAAAAGATAATCATGACATTCCTAGGGCCCCATACAATCATATATGTATATACGTATATCTATATATATACATAGAATAGAAAAGATAATCAATGCAAATTCCTAGGCCCCCTACCATATCATTATATCGATATACAGTATATCGGATATATATATAACAATAGAAAGATAATCAATGCACATTCCTAGGCCCCATACAAATCATATTATCTGATATAAGTATCATCTAATATATAAACATAGAAAAGAAATCAATGTACATTCCTAGGCCCCATACAATATCATATTATCTGATATACAGTATTCAATATATAAACATAAAAAGATAATCAATGCACATTCCTTAGGCCCATACAAATCAATTATCTGTTATACAGTATATCTATATATATAAAACATAGAAAAGATAATCATGTACATTCCTAGGCCCCATACAATATCATATTATCGTATACTACAGTATATCTATAATATATAAACATAAAAAAGATAATCAATGTACATTCCTAGGCCCATACAATATCATATTATCTGTATATACAGTATATCATATATATATATAAATATAGAAAAGATAATCAATGTACATTCCTAGGCCCCATAACTATCATATTTCTGTATTACAGTATATCTATATATATAAACATAGAAAAGATAATCAATGACATTCCTAGGTCCAATCAATATCATATTATCTGGATATACAGATACTATATTATATAAACATTAGAAAAGATAATCATGTACATGCTAGGTCCCATACAAGATCATATTATCTGTATAGACAGATATCTAGTATATATTAAAACATAGAAAAGATAATCAAGTACATTCTAGGCCCATACACTATTCATTTATAATGTATACAGTATTCATATATAAACATAGAAAAGATAATCAATGTACATTCCTAGGCCCCATACAATATCATATTATCTGTCTATACAGTATATCACATTATATATTATAAATAGAAAAGAGTAATCAATGTACATTCCTAGGCCCAAACAATATCATATTATCTCTATATACAGTATATCTATATATATATAACATAAGAAAGATAATCAATGACTTCCTAGGCCCATACAATATAAATTCTGTATATACAGTATATCTATATATATAAACATAGAAAAGATAATCAAGTGCTACATTCCTAGGCCCATACAATATCATATTATCTGATATACACGCTATATTATATAACATAGAAAGATAATCAATGTCACATTCCTAGGCCCCATACAATATCATATTATCTGTAATACAGTGATCTAATCTATATATATAAACATAGAAGAAAAATCAAGTGCACATTCCTAGGCCCCACCAATATCATATTATCTGTATATACAGTATATATATATATAAACATAAAAGAGAACCAATGTACCATTCCTAGGCCCATACATATCATATATCTGTATCAGCACATCCATTATCTATTTAAACATAGAAAAGAATCAATGACTCCTAGGCCCCATACATTCATATTATCTGTAAATACAGTTATCATTGAACATAGAAAAGATAATCAATGACACATTCCTAGGCCCCATACAATATCTATTATCGTATATACCAGTATATTATTAAAACATAGAAAAGATAATCAATGTACATTCCTAGGCCCATACAATATCATATTATCTGTAATACAGTATATCTATATATATATAAACATAGAAGAAAGATATCAATGACATTCCTAGGCCCCATACAATATCATATATTGTATATACAGTATAATTATCTATTACAACTAGAAAGATAATCAATGCACATTCCAGGCCCATACAATATCATATTATCGAGCAAATGCATAATTAAAACATAGAAAAGTAATCAATGCACATCCTAGGGCCCCATACAATATCATATTATCTGCACACTGGCATACAATTTAAAACATAGAAAAGATAATCAATGCAATTCCAGGCCCCATACAATATCATATTATCTGACACTGGCATACATTATAAAACATAGAAAAGATAATCATGGCACATTCCTGGCCCCATACAATATCATATTATTTCACACGGCATAAATATAAACATAGAAAAGATATCAATGCACATTCATAGGCCCCATACAAATCATTATCTCACGCTATCATAAATATATAAACATAGAAAAGATAATCAATGACATTCCTAGGCCCATACAATATAATATTATCTGCACACTGATACATGATAAACATAGAAAAGATAATCGATGCAATTCCTGGCCCCATACAATATCATATTATCTGCACCTGCATACAAATTATAAACATAGAAAAGATATCAATGCACACCTGAGCCCCCTACATATAATAGTATCTCCACAGTGGCATACATTATAAAAAAGAAAGATAATCAATGCACCATTCTGGCCCCATACAATATCATATTATCTGACAGGCATAAATTATAAAACATAGAAAAGATAATCAATGCAATTCCTAGGCCCCATACAATATCATATGGTTATAGTGCACACGGCATACTTATAAACATAGAAAAAGATAATCATGCAATTCCTGGCCCATACAATATCTATTATCTGCACACGCATACATTATAAACATAGAAAGATAATCAATGCACATTCCTGGCCCCATACTATATCATATACTGCACACTGCATAATTATAAAACATAGAAAAGATAATCAATGACATTCCTAGGCCCCATACAATATCATATTATCTGCAACCACTGGCATAATATTATATAACATAGAAAAGGTAATCAATTGCAATTCCTAGGGCCATACAATATCATATTATCTGCACATGCATCATTCTAATACATAGGAAGAAATCAATGAAACATTCTAGGCCCCATACAATATCATATTATTGACACTGGCATTTACATTATAAACATAGAAAAGATAATCAATGCACATTCCAGGCCCCATAACAATATAATATTATCGTGCACAAATCATAGAATTATAAACATAGAAAGATATCAATGCACATTCCTGGGCCCATACACAATTCTATTATCTGCACACTGCTACATTATAAACATAGAAAAGATAATCAATGCACATTCCTGGCCCATAACAATGTCATATATCTGTATTACAGGATATCTATATATATATACAACTAGAAAAGATAATCAATGACAATCCTAGGCCCCATACAATATCATATTATCTGTATATACAGTTATTATACATTATTATAAACATAGAAAAGATATCAATGCACATTCCTAGGCCCCATACAATATCATATTATCTGCACACTGCATAAATTATAAACATAGAAAGATATCAATGCCATTCCTAGGCCCCATACAATATCATTTATCTGCACACTGGATACATATATAAAATAGAAAAGATAATCAATGCACATTCCTAGGCCCCATACAATATCATATTATCTGCACTGCATACATTATAAACAAGAAAAGATTATCGATGCACATTCCTGGCCCCATACAATATCATATTATCTCCGAACACTGGCATAAATTATAACATAGAAAAGATATCAATGCACATTCCTAGGCCCCATACAAATCATATTATTGCACAACTGGCATAATATTATAAACATAGAAAAGATAATCAATGCACATTCCTAGGCCCATACAATTCATATTATCTGCACACTGGCATACATTATAAACATAGAAAAGATAATCGATGCACATTCCTGAGGCCCCATACCAAATTATTATTGCCACTGGCATAAAATTATAAAAACATAGAAAAGATTCAATGACCATTCCTAGGCCCCATACAATATATTAGTATATGGACAGTAATGGCATACATTCAAACATAGAACACGATAATCAATGCATTTCCTGGCCCCATACAATATCATATTATCTGCACAATTGGCATAAATTATAAACATAGAAAAAGATAATCAATGCACATTCCTAGGCCCCATACATATCATCTTATCTGCAACACTGGCATTAATTATAAACATCGATAAAGATAATCATGCACATTCCTGGGCCCCATACAATATCATATTAATCTGTCACACTGGCATACATTATAAACATAGAAAAGATAATCAATGCACATTGCTGGGCCCCATAATCTATATTATCTGCACACTGGCATACATTATAAACATAGAAAAGATAATCAATGCACATTCTAGGCCCATACAATATCATATTATCTGCCCACTGGCATAAATATAAAACATAGAAAAGATAATCAGGATCTAGGCCCATTTAATTCACTCGGCAGCCTGCACATATAACAAGAAGATCATGATTGCCATTCTGCCAATCAAATCATTATCGCCACTGGCATACATGATAAACATAGAAAGATATCAAATGCACATCCTAGCGCCCATACAATATCATTTATCTGCACACTGGCATACCTTATAAACATAGAAAGATAATCAAGGCACATTCCTGGCCCCATACAATATCATATTATCTGCACACTCGGCATAAATTATAAACCTAGAAAAGATAATCAATGCACATTCCTAGCTAGATTTGACAATGCACATTATACAAATAATTCGACATTCGGCCATACTATATATTATCGCACACTGGCATAATTATAAAAATAGAAAAGATATAATGCCACATTCCTAGGCCCCATACAATATCATATTATCTGCACACTGGGCATACATTATAAAACAAAAAAGATAATCAATGCACATTCCTAGGCCCATACAAATATCATATTATCTGATACTGCAGTATATATATTATAACATATGAAAAGTAATCAAGATTATTCCTGGGCCCCATACAATACTCATATTATCCGCACACTGGCCAGACATTATAAACATAGTAAAGGATTAAATACAATGCAACCATTCCTAGGCCCCTACATATCATATTATCTGCACACGGGCATCATATAAAACATTAGAAAGATAATAAATGCACATAGTCCTGGACCCATACAATTTTATCATTATCTGCACACTGGAAAATCCATAAATATAAACAATAGAAGAAGATAATCAAGCACTCCTGGCCACCCTATCAATCACATTATCATGCCACACTGGCATGACATTATAAAACAAGGAAAAGATAATCAATGCACATTCCTAGGGCCCATACAATATACAAGTTATCTGCACAACTGGGCATACATTATAAACAAGGAAAGATAATCTGCACATGCCTAGTCCCATACAAATCACTATACTGCACACTGGCATACATTTATACAACATAGAAAAGCATAATCAAGCCACTTCCTAGTTTCCCATTACAATATCAATTATATGCCACTGGCATACATTATAAACATAGAAAAAGATAATCAAGCACATTCCTGAGGTCCCATACAACTATCCTATATCGCACATGGGCCATACATGTATAACACATAGAAAAGATATCAATGCACATTCCTAGGGCCCCATACAATATCATTATTATCTGCACACGTGCATACATATAAACATGAAAAGATATCAAGCACATTCCCGGGGCCACATCCAAATTCAATTATCTGCACACTGGACATACATTATTAAACAAGAAACAGATAATCATGCACATCCGGCCAAAATTCCATGAAAGCAATTAATGACTATGTATCTATCTTGATCCCAACACCCTGAGCAGACCATTTATACCAATCCATGCATACCTGCAACGAATAAATGCCACCTAACCTATCCGCCCTTATAGCAATGTCCCCGACCTACTGCGGCCCCAATACAATATCATACTATTCTGCACACTGGTGGCATCAGATAACACATAGAAAAGATAACAATGAACATCCTGGACCCCTACAAAGATCATATTATCTTGCAAACTGGCACATACATTAATAAAACATAGAAAAGATAATCAATGCCACATTCCTAGGCCCCCATACATATCATATCTCTGCACACTGGCATACATTTAAAATAGAAAAGGATAATCCAATGCAACATTCCTGGGCCCCATAAATATTATCTGCACACTGCATACATTATAAACATAGAAAAGATAATCAATGCAATTCAGGGTCCCATACAATATCATGTATCAATGCACACGGGCATACATTATAAACATAGAAAAGATATCAATGACATTCCTGGGCCCCCATACAATATCTATATTATCTGCCACTGACATACACAAAACCATAGGAAAAGATAATCAATGCACATTCCTAGGCCCCATACAAATCATATTATCTTGCACACTGGCAATAAATTATAAACAAGAAGATTAACAATGCACATTCCTGGCCCCATACAATATACATATTATCTGCACACTGCATACATTTATAAACATAGAAAAGATAAGTAATGCACATTCGGGCCCATAAAATTATATTCTCTGCCACACGCATACATGTATAAACATAGAAAAGCTAATCCAATGAGCATTCCTGGCCCCATACAAATAATATTATCTGCACCACTGGCATACATTATAAATAGAAAAGGATATCAATACACCATTCTAGGCCCCATCAAATACAATTACTGCACGGGCATAATTATAAACTAAAGATATATGCACACTCGGCATCAATCATGATAAGGAATTAAACATAGAAAGATAATCATAGTACATTCCTAGGCCCCATAAATCACTATATATCTGTATATACAGTATATCTATATATATATAAACATAGAAAAGATAATCAATGACATTCTAGGCCCCAGTAACAATATCATATTATTCGGCACTACGCTATAATATATTAAACACATAGAAAAGATATACTCAATGTCCACATTCCTGAGGCCCATACAATATAATATTTATCTGCTACACGCTATATTCATATTAAACATTAAAAAGATAATCAATGCACAGTTCCTGGGCCCCACAATACATATTATTATGCACAGTATACGAAAGATAATTCTGACTCCTGGGCGCCCACAATCATTTCACACTGGCATACATTATTAAAACATTAGAAAAGATAATCAATGCACATTGCATGGGACCCATACAATATCATATTATCTGTCACACTGGCATTACATTATAAACATAGAAAAGAATAATCAATGCACATCTGGGCCCATAAAATATCATATTATCTGCACACTGGCCATACTTTATAAACATAGAATGATAATCAATGCACATTTTTTTTTTTTTTTTTTCCCCTGGGGGGGTTCCCATCAATGATTCATGTACTGAGCACTGGCGACCAGTTTTGTGGCCGTGCCCAAAAAGAGCACGTCTATGGGCGCTTCGGTAGCTCCAGTGCTTGCCAACTTATGTCGCCAAGCTTGAAGTTGAGATGTTCTGAATGAACAAATATAAATCCCACATAGTGTCATATTTTGGAGTTTGTAGATGGGAATATGGATATGGACGTGACCAAGAAGAGAGTCAGAGAGGATGATGTTACGAGCCAATCAACATCATAAGTCCATTAAATTGTAGACCCCCGATAAACCATCGCTGTAGACCCCCGATAAATAAACCATCTCTGTAGACCCCCCGATAACCATCTCCGTAGACCCCCCTATAAACCATCTCTGTAGACCCCCTATAAACCATCTCTTAGACCCCCGATAAACCATCTCCGTAGACCACCCTATAAACCATCTCTGTAGACCCCTATAAACCATCTCTGTAGACCCCTTACCTATAAACCATCTCTGTAGGACCCATAACCTTCGTAGAACCATAACTTCGTTAGACCACCTATAAACCATCTCTATAGGACCCCTTTATACCTTCTCTGTAGACCCTTATAAACCATTGTCCCAAAACCATCTCTGTAGACCCCTATAAACCATCTCTGTAGACCCCCTATAAACCATCTCTGTAGACCCCTATAAACCATCTCTGTAGACCCTCTATAAACCATCTCTGTAGACCCCCGATAAACCACTCTGTAGACCCCCTATAAACCATCTAGGTAGAACCCTATAAACCATCTCTGTAGACCCCCTAAACCATCTTGTAGACCCCATAAACCATCTCGTAGGACCCTAGATAAAACCATCTCTGTAGAACCCCCTATAACCATATCTGTAGACCATACCATCTACTTAAAAACCATCTCTGTAGACCCCTATAAACCATCTCTGTAGACCCCCTATAAACCTATCTCGTAGGGGGGGGACCCCGGGGTTACCTCTTCGTAACCCAGAATGAAACCATCTTGAACGACCATCTGTAGACCCCCTATAAAACCATCTCTGTAGACCCCCGGAAACATCTCCGTAGACCCCCTATAAACCATCTATGTAGACCCCCGATTATAAAACATCTCTGCAGACCCCTGTAAACCATCTCTGTAGACCCCTATAAAACCATCTCTGTAGACACCTATAAACCACTCTGTATACCCCGATAAACCATTCTCTGTAGACCCCCATAACCATCTCTGTTAGACCACCTATAACCATCTCTGTAGGACCCCCTATAAACCATCTCTGTAGGCCCTATAACCAACCTCTATTACAGACCCCTATAAAACCATCTTGTAGACCCCCGAATAAACATCTCTGTAGACCCCCGATTAAACCATCTCGTAGACCCCTATAAACAATCTCATGTAGAAACCCTAATAAACAACTCTGTAGACCCCCTAATAACCAATCTCTATAGACCACCCTATAAACATCTTGGTAGAACCCCATATAAACAAATGCTCTGTAGACCCTATAAACCATCTCTGTAGACACCCTATAAACCATCTCTGTAGACCCCCGAAAACCATCTCTGTAGACCCCCATAAACCATCTCTGTAGACCCCCAATAAACCATCTATGTAGGCCCTTAACCCCTGTGACCATAAACATCTCTGTAGACCCGCTATAAACCAGTCTGTAGACCCACTGATTATAACATTCTTGCCCCTGAACACTGTAACCCCCCCTATAAACCATCTCTGGTAGACCCCCAATAAACCATCTCTGTAGACCCCCAATAAACCATCTCTGTAGATCCCCTATAAACCATCTCTGTAGACCCCACCTTATAAACAAATCTGAGACCCCCAGATAAGCCCATCCTGTAGACCCCCGATAAACCATCTCTGTAGACCACCTATAAACCATCTCTGTAGACCCCCTATAAACCATCTCTGTAGGCCCCCTATAAACCATCTCTATAGAACCCCATAAACCATCTCTGTAGACCCCCGATAAACATCTCTGTAGACCCCCGATAAACCATTCTGTAGACCCCCTATAAACATCTTGTAGACCCCTCAATAAAACCTTCTCTGTAGACACCCTATAAACCATCTCTATTAGACCCTATCAAATAGTCTGTAGACCCCCTAAAACCAGTTCTGTTAGACCCTATAAACCATCTCTGTAGACCCCTATAAACATCTTGTAGACTTCCCTATAAACCATCTCTGTAGACCCCCGAATAAACCATCTTCGTAGGACCCCCAATAAACCATCTATGTAGGACCCCCATAAAACACTCTCTGTCAGACCCCTATAACCATCTCTGTAGACCCCCGAAAACAGTTGACTATAACTTGTAGACCCCCTAATAAACCAACTTTCTGTAGACCCCCATATAAAACATCTCTGTAGACCCCAATAAACATCGAGGACCCCCAATCATCCTTGTAGATCCCGCCATAAACCATCTCATGTTAGACCCACCGAACTAAACCATTTCGGTAGACCCCGATGAAACCATCTCTGTAGACCCCTAATAAGCCATCTCTGTAGCATAACCACCAGACCTATAAACCATCTCATTAGACCCCCATTTAACCACCTTAGAACCATCCATAAACCACGCTGTAACATCCCTTCCTGTACCCGATAAACCATCTCTGTAGGACCCCTAAAACCATCTTGTAGACCCTATAAACCCTGTAACCTATATAAACCTCTCTGTAGACCCCCGATAAACCATCTCTGTAGACCCCCTATAAACCCATCTCTGTAGGACCCCTAACCATGTAAACCATAACAGTCTGTAGACCCCCGTAACCATTTTAGCCATACAAACCATCTCTATAGACCCCCGATAAACCATCTCTGTAGACCCCCTATAAACCACTCTATAGACCCCCGATAAACCATCTCTGTAGAACCCTTATAAACCATCTGTGTAGACCCCCGATAAACCATATCTGTAGACCCCTATAAACCATCTCTGTAGACCCCCTATAAACCATCTGTAGACCCCCTATGACCATCTCTGTAGAACCCCCCCTTATAAACCATATGTGTAGGACACCCCGATAAAACCAATTGTGAGACACCCATACAAAACCATCTTGTAGACCCCGCCACACAAGTAAACAAAATCTATGTCTATTGGCCACAAAGAGAAAAATCTTCAGTCACTGCAGTTATCCTAATCTTACCTCTCTGTGTCTCCACGAGGGAAATGAAATATTCAGAACAGGAGTAACTGAGTCCGTGTCCTCGTGTAACCCTGTAAGAACACGACTCGCATTGGGAGACGGAGGGAGAAACTGGGATCATTTCCTCCGAGTCTCATCACTTGTACCAACCCAAGGCTTAGAGAGACAGAACATTGACTATAATTCACATCCATTGATTTAGGGTCTAACCTCTCTGCCACCTCACTCCAGTAATCCAGTAGGCCGCTCCCTCTTTATTCACACTGATGTCAAAGGACTCAAGGCTGAAACGTAGTGAGATTTATTGTGTCTTTGAATAAAGAGCAAGAACCCCAATATGATTACTGGAGACTCGATATATTATATATAATATATTTCATTATATTCTTCTAAGAACATTGACTATATGACTCGCCATTGGCTCTTATTTGTGGGTTTCATGAAGGAGGTTAAAGTGATACTGATAATAATAATGGAGGAAGATGAGGAACCTAATGATAGATAATTCAATTATTTCAATGTGGTGTGAATTTCTATGTGACAATATGGAGAAGGTTTCTGTACGGGAACCAGAGATGATATAAAGAAAGAAAACCAGTTAGTCTCAAATCACATCCAACATGGCCATCCGAAGGTCCTAACCTTGGCTGTGATATGCTAATGGGATCTTTCCAGGGTATTTTGACAACCGATTCTTGTTACAAGTCATTCTGAATTGAGAGGATCAGTCGGATGACTAGCGAAACGTCTTCAACAACTAAACTTCAAGTCCCATGTGATTAATGAATAAACAGATATACCATGACCTGGATGGATGATATTACCAGATATACCATGACTGGATGGATGAATATTCACAGATATACCAGGACCGGGATGGATGAATATTACAGGATAACCATGACCTGGATGGATGAATATTAGATATACCGTTGACCTGGAGGGATGAATATTACAGTATTACCGTGGACCTGGATGTGAATATTACAGATATACCATGACCTGAATGGATGATATTTACAGATTACCGTGACCTGCGATGGAGAATATTACAGATATTAACGTGACCTGGATGGATGAATATTTACAGATAGACCGTGACCTGGATGGAGGATGAATATGATTACAGATCTACCGGAACCTGGATGGATTGAATATTACAGATATACCGTGACCTGGATGGATTGAATATTACAGCATATACAGTGACCATGGATGGATGAATATTAAATTATTATACCGTGACCTGGATGGCATGAATATTACAGCTACCGTTGACTTGATGGATGAGATTACAAGATATACCGTGGACCTGGATGGATGAATTTACAGGAAATAATACCGTTGACCTGGATGGATGAATATACAGATATACGTGACCTGAGGATGAAGATTTACAGATATTACCGTGACCTGGATGGAGGAATATTACAGATTATCACAGTGACTGGAAGGGAGGAATATTACAGATATACGTGACCGGATGATGAAATTACCAGCTATACCGTGAATGGATGGATGAATATACAGATATACGTGATGGATGGATGAATAGTACAAGATTATACCGTGACCTGGATGAATGAATATTCAGAATACCGTGACCGGATGGATGATATTACAGATATACCGTGACCTGGTATGAATGAAATTAAAGAGAACCGGACCTGGAGGGATGAATATTACAGATATACCGTTGACCTGGATGCAAGAATATAACAGGCTATACCGGACCGGATGGATTGATATGACAGACAACCCGCGACCTGGCTGGATGAATGAATATTACATACTATAACCATGACATGGATGGAATGAATATTACGATAACCGTGACTGGATGGATGAATATTACAGAATTACGTGACTGGATGGATGAATATACAGATATACCGTGCCTGGATGGTATGAATTTGACGACCTTACCGTTGACTGGATTGAAGATATTACATTTTTTAGATACCATGCCCTGGGATGATGAATATTACAGATTATACCGTGACCTGGATGGATGCAATTTACAGATATACGTGACCTGCGATGGATGAATATTACAGATATACCGTGACCTGGATGGGATGATATTACAGATATACCGTGACCTGGATGGATGAATATTACAGATATACCGGGACATGGATGGATGAATATGTTACAGGAGATACCGTTGACCTGGATGATGACTATTAAAGATAACCGGGACATGGAGGGATGAATATTACAGATCTACCGTGACCTGGAGGATGATATTTAAGATATACCGTCGACCTGGATGGATGAAATATTACAGATATTACCGTGGACTGGTGAATGAATATTACAGATATACCGTGCCTGGAATACATGAATATTACAGATATAGTACCTGGATGGAGGAATATTACAGATATACCGTGACTGGATGATGGGAATGCTACAGTAGATACGTTCCATGATTGTTATGTAGGATTGTTCCATTGGTAATTTAGCTGTTGTGAGAAGAAGTGGCATTTGTCCATAATTGACAGGAAACACATAGAAACTGTATCAGTATACCTGTAGCGAGATGATTACTAATGGTTAGTACTGATGTCTGCAGGGCTGTACAGTCCTGAGTTCGATTCACCCTTGGACACATCTGCAAGGAGATTCCCCCACTCTCCGGTTTCCCCCACAATTAAAAGACTAACGTGATGGTTGTATGTGTCCATATAATGTGCTTAAGTTGTAAACTCTTCGGGGTCAGGGCCTGATGTTAATGTATACCTTTAAGTGTAAAGCACTACGGAAGTATGTTTGGCACTATATTAAATCCGAACCATAATAATAATACGATTACTGAGGATCGGGGTTTAGTACAGTCATTTATCATATATATATATATATATAATCCACATTCGTACAAAAATTGTTGTTCATTATTATGTTTCATATTAAAGTTAAGTAATTGATTCCACGGTTATACGGGAAGGTAGGAATCTCATTTCCTTACTGAACCAATCCCTCTGTAAGGCATTTCCACCCATGATCTATGTTTCTATGCACACCCGCTCCATTGAAAGAACTGAAAATAAAAAAACCCCAAAAAATAAAGCAAACCGCTAGCCTCTTACGGACATATTTCTTGTAATTTATCGAAAAAATCCAAGATATCGAACTTTTCAATTAATAATCCTCAGTATTTAGTGCTCCAATAACCCTTGAAATGCGGCCCGTTCGGTGTAATCTCGAATTCGACGTATAACCCTCAAGGTATTTTCCCTTTCGTTTCGCTACCCTTGATGCGGCGTTCGGTAACCTTCGAATCCCGAGTAACCTCAATTTTCTTTCGCTAACCGCTTGAATGCGGCGTTCGGTAACCTCGAAATTCGCCGCTAACCTCCAGGTTTCTTTGTCCGGCTCACCCTTGAATGCGGCGTTCAGACCCTCGAATTCGCGATAACCCTCCAATTGTTTCTTGTCTCTCACCAGTCTAATGCGGGTTCGGTAACCCTACCCTCGAATTCGCCGATAAACCTACAAGTTCTTTCGCTCACCCTGATGCGGCTTTCGGTACCCCTCGACAATGCCGATAACCTCCAATGTTATCTTTCGCTCACCCTTGAAGTGCGTGCGTTTCGGTAAACGACCGCTCGAACTTCGCCGATAACCCCCAATGTTTTCTTTCGCTCACCCTTGAATGGCGGCGTTCGGGTAACCTTCGAATTCGACCGATAACCCTCCAATTTTATTTCGTCTTTCCATCACCCTGGAATGCGGGTCGTAACCCTCGAATTCGCCATAACCCTCCAATTGTTTCTTTCGTACACTCCTGAATGCGGCGTTCGGGTAACCCTCTCGAATTCCCCGAAACTCCTTTTCTTTGCTCACGATGCGTTCGTACCTCGATTGCCGAACTACTTCTTACCCTTGAATGTCGGCGTTCGTAACCCTCGAATAGGCCGATAACCCTCCAATGTTTCTTTCGCTCATCCCTTAGAAGTTGGGCGTTCGGTGCCCTCGCATTCGCGATAACCTCCATGTTCTTTCGCTCACCCTAAATGGGCGTTCGGTAACCCGTCGAATTCCCGATAACCCTCCAATGTGTTGTTTCGGCTCACCCTTAGAATGGGCGTTCGGTAATCCTCGAATTCGCCGATTAAAACCCTCCAAGTTTCTTTCGCTCACCCTATGATGCGGCGTTTCGTAACCCCTCGAATTCGCCGATAAACCTCGAATGTTTTTCTTTCGCTCACCCAGAATGCTAGGTTCGGTAACCTCGAATTGCCGATAACCTCCGATTGTTTCGTTCGCTCACCTAGCATGCGGCGTTCGGGTACCCTCGAATTCGCCGATAACCCTCCAATGTTTCTTTCGGCTCACCATCTAGAATCGGCGTTCGTAAACCTGAATTCGACGGATACCATCAAGTGTTTTTCCCTCACCTTAGATGTGGCGTTCCGGAACCCTTCGATATCGCGATAACCCTCTCAATGTTTCTCTTCGCTCACCCTAGAATGCGCGTTCGTAACCTCGAGTCGCCGATAACCCTCAATGTTCTTTCCGCTCACCCTTGAGTGCGTTCGGTAACCTCGAATTCCTCTCGCCCGATAACCCTCAATGTTTCTTTCGCTCCACCTTGAGATCGGCGTTCGGTACCCTCGAATTCGCCGATAACCCTCAATGTTTTCTTTCGCCTACACCCTTGAATGCGGGTTCGGATAACCTTTCGAATCGACGATAACCCTCGAATGTTTCTTTCACTCACCTTGAATGCGGCGTTCGTAACGCTCGAATTCGCCGATAACCCTCAATGTCTTTCACTCACCTTGAATGCGGCGTTCGGTGGTAAACCCTCGAACATTCGGCCGATAACCCTCCAATGTTTCTCGCTCACCCTAGAAATGCGGCGTTCGGTAACCTTCAATTCGCCGTAAACCCTCCAATGTTTCTTCCCTCACCCTAGCATGCGGCGTTTCGGGTTAAACCTCGAATTCGCCGATAACCCTCAATGTTTCTTTTCGACTCACCCTGAGTGCGGCGTTCAGTAGTAACCTCGAATTCGCCGCTAACCCTCCAATGTTTCTTTCGCTCACCTTGAGTGCGGCGGTCGGATAACCACTCGAATTCGACGATAACCTCCAATGTTTCTTTCGCTCCACCTTGAGTGCGGCGTTCGGTAAACCCTCGAATTCGCGAGACCTCCAATGTTTCTTTCGCTAACATGAACTTGCAGCGTTCGGTGAACCCTCGAATTCGCCGATAACCTCCAATGTTTACTTCGCTCAACCCTTGACTGCAGGCGTTCGGTAACCTCGAATTCGCCGAATAACCCTCCAATGTTTCTTCGCTCACCCTTGAGTGCGGCGTTCGGTAACCCTAGGAATTCGCCGAAACCCTCCAATGTTTCTTTCACTCACCCTTGAATTTGCGGCTGGTTCGGTTAACCTCGAATTCGCCGAGTACCCTCCAATGTTCTTTCGCTCACCTTGAGCGGCGTTCGGTTAACCCTCGAATTCGCGATAACCCTTGAATGTTTCTTTCGCTTCACCTTGAATGCAGAGTTCGGTAAACCTCGAATTCGCTGATAACCCTCGATGTTTCTTTCGCTACACCTAGAAAGAATGCGGCGTTCGGTAACTTCGAATCGCCGATAACCCTTCCAATGTTTCTTTCCTACCCTTGAATGCGGCATTCGGGTAACCTCGAATTCGCCGATAACCCTCCAATGTTTCTTCGCTCACCCTGGAATGCGGCGTTCGGAACCCTCGATCGCCGAAAAACCTCCACTTGTTTCTTTCGATCACCCTTGAATGCGGCGTTGGAACCCTCGAATTCGCCGATAAACCCTCCAATTTTCTTTCGCTCACCCTTGAATGCGGCGGTTCGGTAACCTCGAATCGCCGATAACCCTCGAATGTTTTCTTTCGCTCACCATGAATGCGGGCGTTCGGTAACCTCGAATCGCCGAAACCCTCCAATGTTTCTTTCGCTCACCCTTGAATGCGGCGTTCGGTTACCCCGAATTCGCCGATAACCTTGAAGCGTTTCTTTCAGCTCACCCTTGAATGCAAGAGTTCGGTAACCTACGAATTCGCCGATAACCGCCAATGTTTCTTTCGATCACCATAGAATGCGGCGTTCGGTAAACATTCGAATCGCAGATAACCCTCCAAGGTTTCTTCGCTCAACCTGTGAATGCGGGTTCGTACACTTCGAATTCGCCGATAACCCTCCAATGTTTCTTTCGAGCACCCTTGAGTGCGGCGTTCGGGTAAACCATCGAATTCGCCGATAACTCCAATGTTTCTTTCGATCACCCTTGAATGCGGGTTCTGGTAACCCTCGGAATTCGCCGAAGTAATCCTCCAAGTTTCTTTCGCTCACCTTGAATGCGCGCGTTCGGTAACCCTCGAATTCGCCGATAAACCCTCCAATGTTTCTTTCGCTCACCCTTGAGTGCGGCCGTTCGGTAACCTCGACATCGCCGATACCTCCAATGTTTTCGCTCACCTGAAGCCGGCGTTCGGTAACCCTAGAATTCGACGATAAACCCTTGATGTTTCTTTCGCTCACCCTTGAATTGCCAGCGTTCGGTAAACCCTCGAATTCGCCGATAACCTCGAATGTTTCTTTAGGCTTCACCCTTAGAATGCGGCGTTCGGTAACCTTCGAATAGCGATAACCCTCCCAATGTTTCTTTCGCTCACCTTGAAGCGTGCGTTCGGTTAACCCTCGAATTCGCCGATAACCTCCAATGTTTTCTTTCGCTCACCCTTGAATGCGGCGTTCGGTAACCCTCGAATTCGCCGATAACCTCCAATTTTCTTCGCTCACCCTTGAGCGGACGTCGGTAAACCATCAGGAATTCACGATACACCTCCAATGTTTCTTTCGCTCACCCTTGAATGCGGCGTTCGGTAACCCTCGAATTCGCCGATAACCTCAATGTTTCTTTCCCTACCTTGAATGCGGGTTCGGGAACCTCGAATTCGCCGATAACCCTCAATGTTTCTTTCACTCACCCTTGAATGCGGCGTTCTAGTTTGTGTTATCCCCCAATTAAAGATCCTGCGTTTGTGTGACATCACAAAGTGGTAATAGATACGCTTATGTCATGGAGAGGTCACTGTGAGGAAATAAACCTGTAATGTGAACACATGTAACAGAGGGTGGAACATCATCCCCCAACCCTGCTAATGAACTGGACAATGCCGGGGATCATACGTGTGCGTGCACCCAGACAGCCGCCATCGGTTAAATCATACTACCAAGGAAAATTCTTTTAGTCCTCTAATGTTTTGTCCAAAACTGTCTAAATACGGTATAACCACTAATTAATGGACAGCACGTGGTTAATGTACAGTGCAAGGTAATCCTAGCCACATCCAGATCTCAATGTCTCTCTCTTTGTCTCTGTCTGTCCTCTTCTCTATCTTGGAATCTGTCTTCTCACTATTATCTCTTTGTATCTGTCTCTCTCTATCTTGGTATCTGTCTCGCACTATCTCTCATGTCTCTCTTATCTTGGTCTTGTCTCTCACTATCTCCTCTTGTCTCTGTTATCCATCTTGTCTCGTCTCTTCACTATCTCTTTGTCTCTGTCTCTCTCTATCTGTCTCTGTCCTCACTATCTCTCTTGGCGCTGTCTCTTTCATCTTGGTCTTGTTCTCTCTATCTTGGTATATATCTCTCTATCTTGTTCTATATGCTCTATCTTGGTCTTATCTCTATATTATTGTTCTCTATCGCTCTACTTGGTCGTATGTCTCTCACTATCTCTCTCTGTCTCTATTCTCTCTATCTTGGTCTCGTCTCTCACTATCTATCTCTGTCTTATCTCTCTATCTTGGTCTCGTCTCTCACTATCCTCTCTGTCTATATCTAATATATTGAGTCTTGTCTCTCATATATCTCTTTGTCTCTGCTCTGGTACATCTCTATATCTTGGCTCTATCTCTCTATCTTGTCTCTGTCTCTCACTATCTCTCGTTGTACTCAGTCTCTAATCTGGTCTTGTCTCTTACTATCTCTCTCTGTCCTCTGTCTCTCTATCTTGGTCTTGTCTTCACTATTCTCTTTGTCTCTGCTACTCTATCTTGGTCTCTGTTCTCTATCTTGGTCTCGTCTCTCACATTGTTCTCTGGTCTGTCTCTTACTATCTGGATCTGTCTCTCACTATCTCTAGAGTCTTGTCTGTCTCCTCGCTATCTGGTCTCTGTCTCTCACATCTCTCTCTATCTCTATCTGTCCTGTCTCTCTTATCTCTCTCTCGTCTCTGTCTCTCTTCTTGGTCTCTGTCTCTCATATTTCAAGGGTGAGCGAAAGAAACATTGGAGGGTTATCGGCGAATTCGAGGGTTACCGAACGCCGCATTCAAGGGTGAGCGAAAGAAACATTGGAGGGTTATCGGCGAATTCGAGAGTAGCCACGTCCCCAGAGTAGCCACGTCCCCAGAGTAGCCACGTCTCTAGAGTAGCCACATCCCCAGAGTAGCCACATCTCTAGAGTAGCCACATCTATCTGGGCTGTTTCCCTGGCACAATAAAAGGAGGAAGATACATTAACCATTTGTCTACTTCCAATCCCACAATCCCCGATGGAGAGAAATAAGACTTCTGGGTAATTGCTTTGGCTGTGTATATCTTTGGACACTTGCTTCCTTTCTTTCCCCCATTACTGTGCCCGACCCCCCGTCTTCCCTCTCTCCCCCACCTCCTCTCACTATCCCTCCAGCACTTCATGTTCCACAAACACCAGCTGCAAATCTGTCTCTGTGGTTCCCTGTGACAGTGATGGGAGAACTATTATATAATTATTATAGAACTGTCATCCTGTGAGTGTTCCTGTACAATGGTCCCTCACGTGTCCCCATACCAGAGCTTCACATGCAAATACCAACATGAAATATTCCAGGATCTCTCAATGTACCATATATACTGACTGTAACCTACCAACACATCCTTGGAAACAATGTTACTCACCCACCTGCATCCTGGTCCCTTTATATGGACTGTGGGATCTAAGGACAAACCTTTAGCCAATCCCTTAGTCTACTAGACAGGGTCAGTACATTAGTCTTTTGGATACTGGGTCCGATACCATACTGATACGAGTGGGTCCGATACCATACCGATACGAGTGGGTCCGATACCATACCGATACGAGTGGGTCTAATAACATACTGATACGAGTGGGTCCGATACCATACTGATACGAGTGGGTCCGATACCATACTGATACAAGTGGGTCCGATACCATAC